>WAAG01060215.1:3727-17031 GCA_013390105.1 Tichodroma muraria | reverse complement strand
TTTTTTTCCTTTTTCCCGGTCAGCCTGACTTGCTTCCCCCTCCCCCCCAGGCCCGGCGGCCACGTGGGGAGAGGGGGAGCAGAGAATGTTCGGCAGGAGCTCTTACCCGAGCCTTCGCCGGAAACCAAGAGAGAGATGATTCCCGGGTTTGCATTTAAAAAAGGTGTATCGTAAAAGGCGTACCCACGCTTTCATTGGTTTTATCAAATGTCAGTAATACACATTGGCCAATCACGGCCAAACTACTACAGTCACTCAGTTCAAAAGTTACATTTTTGTGTGGTTTCCACTTGTACCTGCGTGTCCAGTA
The DNA here is from genome assembly GCA_013390105.1 of Tichodroma muraria. Taxonomy (NCBI): domain Eukaryota; kingdom Metazoa; phylum Chordata; class Aves; order Passeriformes; family Sittidae; genus Tichodroma; species Tichodroma muraria. Next base: position 16,721 of record WAAG01060215.1, on the reverse strand, counting down.
TTTTGTAGGCTCAGAGTAATATTTTTAAATTACTAGTTCGTGTTATTTTTAAAAAAAATTTAAATCTCATCTTTGACAAAGTTGTTACTAGGCAGGATTTATCTACGCAGATTTTGATTCAGTGGATTTAAAAAGCTGTGTAAAAACTATATTCAGACTTAGCAGCTTTCTATATTAAGTGAAAGGTTTTGAGGATTAACAAGTACTAACAAAAAATAAAAGCCTAGGAGGTTCAAACAGTAAAATCTGTTTGTGCTAGAGTTGACTGCCAATCTCTAAATTAAAAAAAAAAATCAGAGAAAATGTTTAAAAAATTATTGATAATACTATTTTTTTATAGTAAGACTTTTTAACACCATTAATAAAGTTTCTCTGAAAAATTAAGCATCTATTAAGCAACACAGCCTCAGTGCTATAACTGGGTAACCAGTCCTTTTTAAGTACTTGATGCTGTGAGCCTTTTTGGAATTCTTATTATCTAAATATTTTTGCAAAATGCAGAAATAAACCATGAAGCAAAAATCCACTTCTGTTTAAGAATAATCAGCATGAATCATTTTCAGCTTAATGGTCTGTATTTGCAGGAATATTCTATTGTAACTTACTGTACTTTGATAAAACTTAAATATATAAGAAATACAAATGCTTTTATGCTGGATGAGCAAATATCAAGTCTACTTTTCTGAAGGCTTCAGAGCTGTCAATAATTATTTAAAAAACAAGCAAACAAACAACTCAACATACAAACAAAAACCAGCCAAACAGAAAATGTCTTATGAATCCTAATCCACCACTCAATGCTCAGTCTGCTACTGAAACTTTAATTTGAGGCTTTCTACTTAAGTGGTGGGTATTAGCTCAATATTTTGTTATTACATTCTTTAGAAGGTCCAATACAATTAGAGTTGTTTATTTTCTGCAGAAGAGATATTTTTCAGTTCAGCTTTGCTGTTAAATATAAGTAAAGATTGAACTTGTCTTTTTTTCTGGTAGTAATCCTTAGATATAGAACTTGGAAAATTCTTTAAATCACATATGTCTTCTATACACTGTCAGTGAATTTTTAAATGTGTGAAGATGTAAAAAGCAGCAGACATTATCTCATGGTATATTAAATGTATTTCTAAGATGCAATTCTCCTGAACTGCATTCTCATCTCTTTTATTTTTCTTAATTTGCAGTGACAGAAGCAGAAGCTTTGTTCACAGGTGGTGAAAGCTGGCACTTAGCAGTTCAGTTCCATCTTGAGTCTGCCTATACATTTTTGTTTTACTATGAATATAAAAAAGCTAAACACTGTTTCAATATGGCTAAAGAGATAACAAAACTGCAGATTAACCTTACAGGTAAGTTTTGCTTGTAAAGTCTATGAGGATGATTGGTTGGACCAAACTAACCTATGGATTGTTGTTTTTTTTGTGACGCATCCAATATATAAAATATAATAAAGAACTGTACTTTAGAAAAGCTTGATGTTTAACAGGTAGGTCTTACTTGTCTTCCAAGAATTAGTATTGCTTGGAAGAGAAATATGGCATCTGGTTAAAAAAATCATTCCTGATTGGGTATTTGAGGAGCTGGGGTATTATAATCCTTCTTTTTAGTGTTTCATGTCAAATTCTAGGTCTAGTTGCATCTGCTGGTGTCATGATGACTTTTTTGTTTTGTTTTGTTTGTTTGGAGACACTTATAAAGGTGTCTGCATGATGGTTGGATGCAGTCTTTTACCTTTTGTGCCACTAGCCTAGATCTACTCCATGTAAATAGCTTTTAGAAGTGACTCCCAGGACTGGTGTCAGCACAGAAAATAAGTAGGTAAGTCAAATTTCTGATGAACAGAAATCACAAGGATTCAATCACTATGGAGACTTTATCCTTTCAGAACCTATTCTTCAGCGTCAGGAAGATCAGCTTGGTGCACTTACAACTTTACATGTATAGGTACGGATCTATGGTCTAGCTAGTCCTGCTAGGCAATCAAAATGACATAAAATCACACCTTTTCTGTGTGAGAACTTATGATTGTATCTGAGTAGAAATGCAAAAAATCTTTATCTATTTTTTTCCTGTAGACTGACTAGTGGAAAGTGCTAAGGAACTGAAACTTGCAGATTCTTTACTTACTATATCACTGTATGTTACAAGGCTCGTGCTCCTTCATACCTATGTTGGAGCTGTACCTAATCCTGTTTATATCATGAATCAGTTTAATAATTTAATTTAAAAAAACCCAAGCCATCAGCAGCAAAAAAAAACAAACCCTAAGACACACAAAAAAACCCAAATAAAAATACAAAGAATCACAAACTCGAAGAAATTATATGGAACTCCATGCTCATTTATTCAAAGGTTTTAAAAGCTTACTTTAAAAGATCCATAGTGGAAATAAAACATAGTAGTTTGTATCTGAAGGAAATCTATACATTTCAAGTGATCCTACCCTTTTTTCCCTGTATGCAACAAGATCTGTGCATGTGGTGTGTTCCAAGTGTGGCATTTATTGCCAACTTGGTATTATAAAGTACTTTTCTTTAAAATTAGTAAACATTTTTCTTGGTTTTTTTATGAAAAACATTAGTACCTGTGATGGTACTCTAGCTATAAAAATGCAATTAACTGAGAACAAGTAAAACCAAACAGACAGGTGGTAACTCACTGATAGCCTTCGTGCTGGATTTTTTTTATCCTTTAAAGGATATCTTCAGATTTTGGATTAATAATTTCCTTAAATCTAACTTAGAAAAAACCTTCTTGTTTGAAGAAGAAAAAAAAAAAGATTGGATGCAGTGGAATTATTTATGTTTTTTATTACTTTACCAAGAGGTTATGATAGTCCCAGAGAAAGATTGTGGTGATACAGTATCTTGGAAAAGTGTTGTGAAACTCCTAAATGTTCTGTGATTTATCTCCATAAATCTATTAACATAGTTATGTCTAACCTGAAGGCAAATGAACTGAACTGAACATGTGGGAATTACTGGCATTCTAGACAAATTCATTTGACATGCGTGTTTGGGCTAAATGAGAGGAATGTTACATCATCGAAAAAGACTTTGTTTTAATGTAAAAATCTAGTCTCTAGCAGAGACATTTCTGAGGCTTTTGGGAGGAATGTCCTTTTTAGGAAAGGATTTGGAGAGGTTTATATGCGTTAATGGTTGTAATCCTTACTAGTTGAGTATTGTATTACAGCATGGAAATATATATTGTTCTTAAAACAGAGATTTTAGGACCAATATTTTCCAAAGTTATTTCAGTAATGTGTGAATTAATCATCACATAAAACACTTGGTTTGTGTACATTTTTTAAATCCCATTAATCCAAATATGTATTGCGTTCATCTTTTATTGAAAAGCATCATTATGCCCCTCACAATGAATCATAACCATCAATAACTCTCCAAAACACTTTCCAGTAAAAGAGAGCGCCGTGATCCTTCTTGCATGTAAATTTAGTGAAATGAGGGGTAGTAATCCAAAATCAATTTAAAATCATCAGATCTAGACAATTAATAATGCTGAACTCTGAGATCTGTTTATTCTTTTCATGCCCAGTAAACGCATCTCTGGGAACTTTTAATATGAATCAGAAAGTAAAGTTTCTGTGTAGATTCATTTTACTTTGTTAAGGGTTGAAAGGGATCTTGACGATCAAGGACAGGGACGCTTCCCAGCAGGCCAGGTTTCTCAAGGCCCTATCCAGCCTGGCCTTGAACACTACCTACTACTACTACTACTACTACTTGAACACTACTACTATAGTACATGGTACTATAACCCAACCATATTCTTTCACAGCTTTAACACGTGTGATACATATTATTTAAGTAAAAAATAGTGTTTTGTCCCTGTAATAGCAAGGAATTCTTAGGTTTAAAAAATGGGGTGGGAGGTGTGTGCATATGAGTGCATAAACAAATGACAGTTTCTGAGTGGTAGTAAGCAATTGTATTGGTATCCAGAATAAGTTTGCAGGTGTTTCCTTCAGCTGTTTACGCAGTAAGATATAACAGGAAGTGAATTACAGCATAGTGATTTTCAAGCAATATTAAAATAGAGAATTGAGTGCTGCTGTGTAAAATTAGTATGAATCATTAGCCAGGATTTTTCTCTGTGTGTTTCTTCTCTGTAGTGAGCTGTGTGATTTTCAAAGTGATATTTTTAGAAACTTTTTCATTTCTTCATAAACTCTTAATACAGGGCTTTTCCACTAAAAGGGGTAATTGGCAGAAAAGGAGAAATCAGTTCAATTTCTGGCTTCCCTACTCATCTCCTTCCACTTTCAGGAAGAAAAGTGTGTGACTGCTATTTCAGTGCCTCTTCTGGATGATTCTTACAGACAGTGGCCTCATCTTCAGGCCTTTGTCACACGAGTAGTTAATCATCTTTACATCAAAGATTTTATGTATGGAAATTTTTTCAAAATTATCACAAAAATAAGAACTTTATTTGATCTTAATTGGTTTGGCAAAAGCAGCAGTGGATTAGCTCTCGTTCCTCCATTTCATATTGTCGGAGCATTGTATGACGTTAATAATGAACAAGCAAACCTCCAAATTTTATGGAGTAATTTTTAGCTCCATTTTGGCTCCAGTTAGGAGCTAAAATTCCGTTACTTTAAGTTACTGTCCTGAAATTGCTTTTTTATTTCTCTGCATTTTGCAAGCAAGTTGCTAACGGAAGAGGAATGGATGCATTTTTCCTTACAATTTGGTATAAATCTCAGTTATGCCTTTAAAAATGAATACAAATTGTCAGTGGGTGCAATAAGGAACTGAAGGAAAAACTCTGAGAGGAATTTCACGTTGTGCATTCTGAATATTGGTTCATTCATTACACAGCCTTCACGAGTTTGCTTTTTCATTCACTCCCGGTATTACTTTTATAATAACTTTCATGCCTTTTCGGGTACCATCATGTCTGCGATCCTTCTTCGTGTCTTCAATTGACACGCGTGTGACCGTGCACGTGACACGCGATTGACACGCCTGTGATCTCGCGCGTGACACGCGCATGACACGCGTGTGACCGCACCCGTGACACGCAACTGACACGCGTGTGATTGCACGCGTGACACGCAAATTGACATGCGTGTGATCGCACACGTGCCACGCAATTGACACGCGTGTGACCGTCGACCTGACACGCAACTGACACACGTGTGACCGTCGACCTGACACACAATTGACGTGCGTGTGACCGCACACGTGACACGCAAATTGACACGCGTGTGATTGCACATGTGACACGCAATTGTCATGCCTGTGACCGCACAGGTGACACGCAATTGACACACGTGTGATTGCACACGTGACACGCAAATGACACGCGTTTAATCGCACACGTGACACGCAAATTGACACGTGCGTGATTGCACACGTGACATGCAATTGACACGCGTGTGACCGCACACGTGACACGCAATTGACACGCGTGTGACCGCACACGTGACACGCAATTGACACGCGTGTGACCGTCGACGTGACACGCAATTGACACGCGTGTGACCGTCGACGTGACACGCAATTGACACGCATGTGACCGCACACGTGACACGCAAATTGACACGCGTGTGATTGCACACGTGACTCGCAATCGACACGCGTGTGACCGCACACGTGACACGCAATTGACACGCGTGTGATCGCACACATGACACGCAATTGACACGCCTGTGACCGCACACGTGACACGCAATTGACACACGTGTGATCGCACACGTGACACGCAATTGACACGCGTGTGACCGTCAACGTGACTTGCAATTGACACACATGTGACCGCACACGTGACACGCAAATTGACACGTGTGTGATTGCACACGTGACAGGCAATAGACACGCGTGTGACCGCGCACGTGACACGCGTGTGACCGTGAACGTGACACGCGTGTGACTGCGCAAGTGACACGCGTGTGACCTAACTCTTCCAATGTCGATTTGAAATATTTAAAATGATGGCCTGTAAGGTATTATGGGATTTTCATTTGCATAAATGCCTCCATATAGCCGCTATATTCTAGCAGGTGAATTGGACAATTTTTTGGTTTATTGCCTGGAAATAAGCAGGGAAGTGATGAAACTTGATGACTATGAGTCTTCAAAACGCCGGGTTATGGGGAATTCAATTAAAAGCAGTTTTGCAAGACCTATATAGCTGTGTTTGTGTGTTTGTGATGTATATTACTTTGTATGTGTGCTGGCAGTGAAAACGCTGCCAAGAGATCAAGAGTTAAACTGCTGCTAAATTTCATAGGTTAATTCTCAGTGTATTTCTCTGTTTTGTTTGTGGGTTTTTTTGGTAGCAACTCTCTAATATATTATTAGATAACTGCTTAGCATTCATTAATATAAACATATTTTCTTGTAGGTGCTTTGGGGAAGAGAACACGATTTCAGGAAAAATACATTGCACAGCTTGTTTTGGATGTCCAAAGAACAGATGGATTTCTCCTTCCTCACAGTGAACTAAGCCCAGCTCCAACACCTCTAGAAAGCTTAACAATAGTATGTGTCTGAGAAGAATTGTTTTAATTTCTTAAAATGAAAATGTTCTGAGGTTTCTGTTGCATGTCTGCTAGGGAAAAGTGTGTTGTGCCTAGAGAAACTTAGCTGGGGTTTTTGAAAGTTCGTGGAAGAACTGTGGGGCAGTAATTTGCCTAATATTAAAGGGCACGGGGTAAAACCACATACGAATGTCTGCAAGACAGACGTGGCTACTCAGAGCATGTTTGCAAACATGATCTTCTACCGTTCTTGCATTAATTTTTAGTGACTAAGAACGATGGAGCTAGGAAAACAGGTGAGAGGCAGATTTTCAAAATAGCCCTGCAAGGCATCACAGGATTTCACGGATTCCTACGGACTGACAGACGTATTCAGTTACAGTGCAAAGATAGAAAATTGCTCTACTTATTCCTATGGCATGAATTATGTGAGTTGGTCCTACTGATCTTAAGAGTGTGCATGACTTCAAATTCTGATTTCTTCTGATTTCTGGTCAAGGGCTTCGCCCTTCCCTCTGGTGCTGGGCAGTTATCCCAGTTGGTGCTAGAGGCAAAACTATTTGCATTTCAAAATAAATATTTATGATTGTAAATTCAAATCTTTGCTCTCAAGTCAGTTTCTGTGAAAGGAAAGCCTCAGGCTTGAGGTGATGCATAAGGACTCCTGATATGAAGTGGTATGTTAAAATAGTTTGATTAGTTTTAAACAATTCTGAGCTGTTTTTATGTTTTGGGGGAATGAGGAAATTCTTTTTATATCTAGGAATGGAAGTCACGCTTTAAAACTCTGGCATGCAATTGCAGTTGAGTTCAGTTGATCAATACTCATGGTGAAGCTAAAGTAATCAGTACTATTTATACAAGTTAGATTTTAAAAATTACGTAGACCTGAAGGTGGAAATTTTTAACTAATTGCCGTATAAATTAAATTGTAATTTATATTACATATTATGTATTATATTTATAGTGAAGTATCATTATACTAGTTCTAAAATAGTTTTCCACTGCAAGTGGTGGATAATGCTTATATAGTCTAATCTAAGAGAAGAAAATGATGGTAAGAAGTTTGACTTTAAAACTCTGAGTATCTTCCTTATCCACTTAAAATTAAACAAAAAGCTTATTTTTTTCACATTCTCTGTCAAATCACAGTTTCCTTTCATTTATATAGTGATAAAGTACTGGTGATGAATGCAGATAACCCCCTTCAAAGCATTCCTGTTTGCTCTTTGTTCTTCTGTGGACTTTCATTTTGACCTTGCCAACGGAAGATATAAATGAGAAACAGCTACTACTGGGGCACTGAAGGGAAATTAATAGGAAATTTGCTGTTAATATAAATCCATTATTTGTTTTTAATAGTTTGTTAAAACTACTACTGGGAACTAAAAACCAGTAGTATGATAATTGGTTTCAGGACCAACTGTTTTGTTTTGGGTTTGTTTTTCAAGGGAAGAAGGAAGAAGCAGTATTGCAGCTACTTCCTCTTTGTTTCCAGCCAAGGAAATCTTTTGTTGTTTTCAAACAAACACAAATTCTATGAACATGGTAATTTACACTTTTCAGACATAGATCATATTATTTTCTTATTTAAGTTGAATGATAGACAGTGAACTACAGGTAGCATGCTTTTTTGTAAAACGAAAGACTCTTTAAATAAGAAGTGTGTTGCAGAGGAAATTTAATGGAAAATCGCAGGTAGTTGTCCAGGAGCAAACGTTTTCAGAATGTGCTGGCTCAGTGAGGTCTTTTCAGTCTGTGTGGGGTTTTTTTTGGTTTTTTTTTTTTTATTTACCTTTACTGCCAGAAGTCATGGTTTATGTAGTTGGGTTTTGCTGATACTTAAACAGAAATCCTTAAATTCCCAGAGGTCCAAGGTGGCTAGCCTGAAAATCTGCATTAACCACCATAACATCAATCTGTTTCAGTTGTCTGTACGTATGTAATAGAGGATTAAATTTTTGATAATTCTATGAGCAACAGTTTGAAAAGGGAAGCTGCTTTCAGGCTTATTTAAATAGAAAATTGATATGAGCTAACCTTAGAGTTGCTCTGAATGCTGTTCCTCATGCATAAGAAACAGTATATTTGTAGCAAAAATGTTTTGGGTGATAATTTCTTGTACTGGCCTCATTAGTTAGTTATCCCATCATAATGGTAAATTACTTTGCATTGTGTCATTCTTTAATGGTAGTATTATCCTTTTTCAAACAAGTCTATATTTTTTCATATTTTGAAGGCATAATTCAATCTATTTTAAAATATACTTTTTCTCTTCCAACAGAATTATGATTTAAATGATGACACAGTGCTTAATGAGATAAAATTAGCAGATGCTGATCAGTACCAGGTACCTGATTTGTGTGCAGAAGAGCTTGCTGTAATCCTTGGAATATGGTAAGTTAGTTTATGGTTATTTAAAAAAAACCCAAACAAACTACTGCATGAATCATTGTGACAATGAAATAATGAAATGTTGATGAGTTGATGGGACTTTTTTTCTTCCTTATTATATAGTCTGGCTAAAATATTTGCATTATAGATGGATAGCATTTTGAGTTATCTCAGAGTGAGCATTGGTGTCCAGATCAGAATTTCAGCCATATTTCATTAATAGCCGTATTGTTTTTTTTTTTTTAAAAAGCTTTATATTCTCTTTGTGCTTCAGGTTAATTACATTTCAAATATCAGCTGGCATTAGCTACCATACAGTGCTAGCACTTTGGTACATTTTGAAAACGTATTTCAGATTCTGCAGTTGCCAGCTTCCTGTGAGAATTAACCATCAAGCAAAGCATTGTCCTGCTATTCACTGAAATCGGAATACTTGTATAAATTCAATGTCCATTGCTAGTTAAAAGCTATAGGTCCTTGTGATTTAGCACCTTGGTTTTTCCCCCCAAACTTTTAGAAATTATATGCTATATGGGTTTTGTAAATAGCATAGGAGAAAAAAGGGTAGGTTTGAGATCTGGGGATCAGAAGTTATGGCATGTCGAAGTATAATATAGTCAGTCAGTGACTTTAGTGCAATGTTAACCATCAGTGACTCTCAAAGTGCTTTTCCAGTCTATGAGTTGCAAAATGATGGAGTCTGTTTGATCCAGTTTGAGGACCGTGTAGTGAACAGTGGGTTGACATAAATTCTTAGCCCAGTCACTTTTAGTCTTCCACGCTCTGACTCAAGTCAAGGCAAAGCCTTTCTCTTCCTGAGGACCATTTTCATGAGGGCTTCCTTTTTTAACACAGTATTGTCTTATGTTCAGATTATATAATCCTTCCTGTTCTCACTCTTCTGAAGGAAATTTTAATTTGCCTACTGCTCTTTTTCTAAGGGTACAATTTGAGTTTTACATTGGCTGGCTGCACAGTAAGTTTTTTGATCACAGTGTTTGACTTTGAAACCACCACTGTCACGTTCTGAACAGTGGCTAGGAACCATATTGACTGCCAGTTGTGCGTATATATGAGTTTGGCAAGACTTAAGGCAAGATGAGACTAAAGACAAACAACCAAGCCAAATTCCATGTTGCTTCCCTGTAGGAATGGTAAGTGCCATTCAGTGGGTAGGATAATGTTAACTGACTGAAGCTGTCTCAGTCAGAGATGGAGACAAGATTTGAGATCCAGCTGTGTTGCAGAAAGGGTGTTGTAGTAGGAGTCAGCTTTCTTGTGACAGAGTTTAGGCTTGGGTTGCTGTACCCTTAGTCTCCATACCAGCTAGGTATGTCAGTTTGTAAGGAAGCATAGACATGTTAAAGTATTTAGCATTGGCTTTTAAGCTAAACATTCTTCTCAAGCCTTCTTCTATAGCAGGTTCTGTGCTTTTCTTTCATGCATGAGGACTGCAGTTCTGGAGGGTAAATGCTTCATTCCATAATTAATAAGTTAGCTTTAGGATTCCTGTAAGTTGTTTTATTTTTAGTAGCTTTACCAATGTTCTTTAACATTTTTCGTCTTTCAAAATCAGTTTTTGAAACCCGTATGTAGTCATAATCCAAAAAGCAATACTTTGATTGCTATTAATATCACTGTTTCAAATATGGCTTATTAAGTCCCAAAGTTTGTAACTCATTAGTTAAGCTGGGTACTTTATCCCTTAGGTTGTCAAGGTAGACCTGATTAATCAGATTTAAGAATTGGTTGTAAGCTATTAACAATTGGCTTTTGCTGTTTTACTAGAAAATACTTTTTTCTGCTGCACAGTACATCTTACTTCAAGATTCTGTTTTATCTGTCTAGAGAATGTCTGTTTCTCATTGTTTTCTCTCTTTTATTTCGATAAACTCCTTAAGACAAGAGTCAAGAGTGGAGAGAAAATACCTTACAAAATTGAATGACGCAATGATTAGTAACTTATTTTCATATTGTTATGAAAAGATCTCTCATCATAGATCTTACCCAGTAGATCCTAAATTCCACTCAGATTTCAGCTCCTGAAATTCTCTGTGATGAACTGGTTTATCTGTCCTTGAAACCAGAACAAACAGAGGTCACAGAAATTAAATTTTCATAAAGTAGTCTGACAAGAACTGACACAGTCATTAGATATGCTTGAAACTAAAGTACAATTCTACTCTGGATTCAGATTCAAATTATAGCTTTAAATTTGATTTGATTCAGTACAGAAAATAATTAAAGCAATTTAGTTATTCTCCTATCTTTCAACACTTATATTTCTGTAGTTATTTGTCTTCAGGCTTTGTAAATGGATGTGATAGAAATGGAAATCAGATCTGTTTTAGCACTAATTGATCTGGAAGAGCTGCATCTATGAGCTTCAAAAAGCTGTGACAAGATTTCATCTAGAATAAGGAGAAGATTAATCCTTTCTGTTTGAATCAATATATTTTTAGGATGATGAAAAATAAGTTCTACTTTTGTCAAAATTTAACTGTCCCTTGGTTTACCTGTGCTTTTCAAAAGCTATCGTTATGTCATTTAACATTCTGGTTGCCTAACTGCTGTTGAGTTGGAATAATGCTTGAACTTTTCTTGCTGCCTTTTTTTCCTCTTTTTTTTGGTTCTCTCTCCCCCCAAGCAGAGAGAAACTTGATGTTGTTAACCTGACATAACTGACTAGTTGATTTGAGTTGACTATATCCAGCGGACTAGAACTCCATCTGCTAGCAGCTGACATTAGATATGAAAAAAAATGCTTAACCGAAGCAGTGAAATTCTTTATAACTTTCCTGTTTGCGTGAAGATTTTCAAGGAAGGGAAAAAACAATGAGATATCTATATATAGATATAGATATATAACAGAATTTCTTTCCTAGCAATGTTATCTAAAACGTTCTAAACAGTGCACCAACAGCATAGGGTTTTTTTGTTGTTTTTTTTAAAATGTGGGGAGATCAGGGAAAATGTATCAAAGCAATAGTTAATAAACTTTCTTTAAGTCCCTGTGGCCACCCTCAAATAGCTTGCTGAAGCTGATGGTATTATGAAACATCAGCATAAATGCTATGAAGAGTGCGTGGAACCTTCATCACGGGAGGTCAGTGGTAACAGACTTAGATAACAATTTGTCTGAAGTGAGAGGTTTGTAGTGCTGGAAGAAGAGCTGGAAGAGCTCTCAAGCCTTTTTCTAGAAATTGCTGTGAGTAATCTGTGTGCATTTAAGAAGAAATCACACCTGAATAACCAGGCAAAGTAATCTCCGAAGTTAAGTAATGTAGAGGGCATAATTTCAGTCTGTAGCCTATTATCACAGTGAGTATCTTTGCAATTTTAGCCTAGAATATGAAGCCTGCCGCAGAATTTAGTGTGATAACTTTGGGCTTATGTATATAGCCATTATGAGGGTTTGGTGATGATCCATCATCTGTGGTACAGTTTAGGATATATTTTCACTTGGGATCTTTGGTTTTAACAGGGAGCTTGAATTATAGCTTTTGTTTGTTTTTGTGCAATTTGGTGATATCTCTTGTAGTATGTTTGTAAATGTTGGGGAGTTGTTGTCTAAGGAAAACATTCACCCACACGGAATTGTAAGCCAGATTTCTTTATCATTTCTGTAAGCATATCCAACTCTGAATAAAATAATTTTAATTCTCACTTCTGTGTTTTCTTCTGGTTTTCCCCCGTGAATACGTCAAGGTAATGGTAATACTGGTTAGTGAGATGGACTCCTGTGGTCATGTTTTTTTGAGTGACTAGAAGGGGGTGCTTGTCTGAGATTACCTATGGTAGTTTAACCTGATTGGCCAATGTGTAATATTGACACTCGATTAAGCCAATGAAAGACATGGGTACGCATTTGTGAAGACACATTTAAATGCGAACCGGGGAAAATTCCTTCTTCTGGTTTCCGGGGGGAGAAGAGTAGCACGCGGGCCCGGCGGGCTCTCTCGGGCCGGGCCGGGCTGGGCTGGGCTGGGCCAGGCCGGGCCGGGCTTGGTCTCGGCTGCAGCCCTGGCCGGGTCTGGGCCGGCGAGAAGGACAGAGGCCGCAGGGCCCTGGGAGCCGGACCGGACCCGGCTCCAC
>WAAG01060214.1:297-13371 GCA_013390105.1 Tichodroma muraria | reverse complement strand
AGCACGAACCCCAAATTTCTAGTTTGTTTGAGCTATTTTATTGCGACCTTTTTCTGAGGTCAGGTGAAATTCTTAATTTAACCATGTTAATTTAACCATGGTTAAATTAAGGTTTAATTTGAGGTTAAAGCACCACGAGCTCTTCAAAGAACTATTGTATTAATACTGACAGCAAGTGTAAACTAGTCTTCAAATAAGCTATCATCTATGATGGGTGCTATTTGCTTCAGCTCAGAAAGGAAGTTAGGATAATGAAGAATTCTAGAAAATGGAACAAAATCAGGTTTATACACACTTTTATGATAAAGTATCCTGTTTTACTCCTTAAGGAGACTATCTTTTTGTGCTTTTCTTCTAAAAGAAGTTGAGAAGATCCAGTGTTAATGGCACTCAACATTGTTTCTCCAACTTCCTGATGTACAGGGAATACCCACTCAGTTTCAGAACATATATTTAAATTACTAAATTAGTGATAGACTGCCTGAGTTTCTGTATCAAAGAAAGAAAAAAAGAAAAATATTTTGCGTAAGTATACAACATACTTTTGAAAGTTGGCCAAGCAGAGTTCATATAATTCAACTTCTGCCTGTGTTCAGACTGATTTGAGTGCACTTGCCCACAGCTCTTCTGATAGGGCTTGCAAGTGTAAAGAATTCCTGGTTTTGTTGTCCTTTCTGGGGGGGGGAATAGAAAAATCACAGATTTTGTTCCAGTGTAATGTTAGATCCATATTTTTCCTTTGTAAACACTCAATCAGATCAAGTGTATAGCAACATAAAGAGATTACAGATTCTTTTCAAAACTTTGAAGCTTCAGATAGCTGACTTTTCTAATAGGCTAAAGCTGTACTTCATAAAATGTTTTAAGTACATGAGAACTCTCAACTAAGTCAGAGAATTCATATATACACTTGCAACTGCATCTTTTTCAAGATTTTAACCATGTAGGGCTAAATTTGGAATCCAGTGGTAAAATGAAGATACATAGTCATAATTTAAATACATCAACCTTCCAAATTTGCAGCCAAACACCTAAGAAAGTCTTATTTTCACAATGTACATTAAGATAATTCTAGCAGAGTCTAATGAAAAGGAATGTCTGAGGTAAGTATTATTACCCCATGGGGTGAGAAGCTGCAAATCACTGCTTTATACAAGAGCAGTATATCCCTACACAATGTCACTGCAAGGTTTCCAACCAGGAGAAATTAAGATATATTAGTTCTTGTGTAAACAAGATTGTTTAATCAGACAGTTCCAGCTTCTGCTGGATATTTGTGTTGCACTGCATGTGTTTTTTTATGTATAGTACAAATCCCAAGCTAGTCTGCTGCACAGGGCACAGCAGAATACCTGAATCATCTTGTGTTTGTCTGTTGTTACAACTTCCCCTGCGTTCCCAGTAGTGTTTGCGGCATGGATGTTTGTTGATGCATTCGGTTTGGAGCACACTAATTTGAGACAAGTTTGGAAAGGAAGGNCTACAGTATAAATATATATCCCAGAAGCAAAGGGACTATTGTTATTCAGGATGGAGGTTCTGTATTAGACAAGCAGGAAAGTTATTAGGAGCAGGATGGTTTCACATGGGAAAGCCTGAAGCTGTTGTCTGACTTTTGTTGTTGCACTTTTTCTAAAGGAAAACCCGAGGACTTTCAGAGAAAAAAAGAGGTGATTAAGTGTTGGGTTTTGGATTGGATGAAAGACAAAGGATGTGCATGCAATGTACTGAGGCTACAGTGTAAATAAACACTGTTGCTTCAAGGCATAGGGATTGATGAATATAAATATAAGAGTACTGTGGAAAATAGAACAGTACTCTTACAGGATGTGGTACTGAAGATTGGGAGCCTTAGAAATGGCTTAGTTAAGAGGTTATCAAATTTTGGCTTTAATCTTTTCTAAGAATACTAAAAATATCCATCCAATCAATCTGGTCTTCAATTTGCTATTAACAGTTTAATATCTGATATCATCTGATATTTAGTATCTTGGTTTAGGAATTATGTTTTTGGGGCTGATACTGGAAGCTAGCTCTGCCATAGTCTGTGCATTACCTTTTATTAATTCCAGTCCTTCCACAAACAGGGAAAAAGTAGTAGCAAAAGGATAAGCTATTTAGGAAGGGCACCAGCCTCACCACTTCCTGTGATCTGTTCTCCACATAGGCATTTTGACACGCACAGTTGTCATGTTACAGATGAAAGAGGATACATTTATTGCTTACCTGTATTTGTTTATGGATTTGCTGCTCAGGAATTTTTGTACCTTTCCAAACCTGCTGATGCTGTCTGCTTTCAAAACCTCCTCTGGTTTTGAAACCTCCACATTCCAGAAATTTAATACATTTTGAAAAGTAATATGACTTTCATTCTTACATTCTGTTTCAAGGAATGTTCTTTTACCTGTCTGAAATTGAACTCCTACTGTTTTTATCAAGCACTCCCTGTTCTTGCACTGAGGAATTTAGTCAATTTCATTTTGTATTTGTCTTAGCCACTGACACTATGAGTTTTGTAAACTTTGATCATGTCTGTTGTCCATCTGCTTTCCAAATTAGAGAGTTGAAATCTTTAGTCTCTCTTTGTAACATAGCTGCTTTATTGTTTTTAACACATCAGCTGATCTCCAACATTGCTATATCCCCTTTGATATGCAGAGACCAGAGCAACACACCATTCGGGATATGGAAACCTCTTGGTTTTATATGACATAAAAATTACACATTTGTCTTGGTCCCAATATTCTTCCAAATATTTTTTCGGCTTCCTTGGCTGCCTTTGCATACAGATCTCATGATTTCAGTGGACTGTTGACGATCTCAATGGCTCTGTCTTGAATTGCAACTGCTACTTTTGTAGTCAAGGATATGATCATGAGCAAGGAACAGTTAGGGGCCTGTCATTAATGGTGACTCCCATGATTCAATACTGGACCCAGTGCAGTTTAACTTATTCATAAATGACTTGGATGAAGGGGCAGATGTCTCCTCAGCAAGGCTGCTGATGACACAAAGCTGGGAGGACTGGCCCAGAGTGCTGTGCAGCCCTTCAGGAAGGCCTTGAGAGGCTGGAGAGATGGACAGGGAATTGTCTGAAATTCAGCAAAGAAAAATGCAGGGTTGTGCACCTGGGGAAGAATAAACTCGTGTACCAGGACAGGCTTGGGGGTGACCTGATGGAAAGCAGCACTGTGGGGAAGGAGCTGGGGGTCCTGGTGGTCAACAGGCTCTCCGTGAGCCAGCCAGTTAAATCCTGCCTCAAGGAGCATCCAGTCCTATTCTGTGATTACAGTGTGCTTCACACAACAGGGCGTCAGATTCTTGGCTGGACTGCAGGCGCTCTTTTAATGGTAGAAAGTATTTAGGAAGGTGACTTGAACCATGAAAGTATGGCCCAAATTGTCAGCCTATTCATGCAGGCTTCCAAACACTTCTCACTCTTCACTTACAACACATCTTTAATGTGTTTGTGTTTCAGTCTAGTGGCTTGACTGTACCATATGTAAACATACCAACTCTGTTTTAAAACTATCTTGCCTGGGGACAGACAGCAATTTAGCCATGATAACTGGGGCTTTCTGTGCTCAGCAGCACCTTATGTGTGCCTTTCACAGCTCTTGCAGTTGAATCCTTTGGTATCTGAGCCTGTCAAGACCAAAATTTGCTACAAAATTTCTAGACAAAAGTGCAGAGTAGACTTCTGGAAAAACAAAATCTAGGTTTGCAATAATACATTCTTGTCTGTTCTTTAATTCTGTGGACGCTATTTTCATTCCTTTTACATCTCAATGTCTTTTAACATATGCTTGATCCATAATTGAGGCTTTTAACATATGCTTGATCCACAATCCACTAAAGGTAATGGCTGCAGTGCATATAATAGCTAACTTGGTATTATGTGCTGGGGCATTAATGTGCAAGAATATCTAGCAGTAACACTTACAGAAGGCAAGCGGTCTTTTTTTTTTAAATGGAAATTGCAGTAAAAAAATATAAGGGAAATGTTCCTTAAATAAAAGTTTTATTAGTTTTACCAGCACTTCACATTTAAATACTGTAAGCGATAAATTTGAAAAAGACTTAATGTTTTTCTATTAAGCTGTTATGACTCCCTTCATCTTTTCACAATGTAGCAGTTTGCAGACAGAATACTAAAGACAACTGTGGATCATTGCTAATTCGGTTAACTGGATGATTAAAATGACAAGAACATCTGCAAACAACTGTTGCTGGTATTATTGCTGTGCCTGAAAGCTCTGCTGTTGCTAAAGATTTGACAGTGTTTCCATTACTAAATTTCATTGTAATTCTCATAGGGTTTAAACCTGGAATTCATATTCTTAGTCCAAAAGACAGTTTTTTGACAACAATTAGAATTAGCCATATTTTAGTTACAGAAAAGTGAGAGATCCACAAGCACTTGATATTTTTTTAAGAAACATTTTATGTTCTAAAAGGTTTTTAATGTTCTTAAAATTATTCAAGTCATAACATTTTTATGAATATCCTCCATTCTTGGTTATTCTGAATAACAGGAAAATGCGACCATTTGAAATGACAAAATATTTGAAGCATGTGGACATAGATTCTGCAGATATTTACACCTGTACTTAATTTCTTAAACATGAATGCACCCTCCCTGTTGATTTAGTGAAGCTGTTCAAGCACAAAAATTTAAATGAACATGCAGATATTTTTTTGGTGGTCAGTAAATTGCCCTGTTGCTCCTGGAGAACTTTATTTTAATCTCCCTGGAAGCCATACTGTCTGCTAAGAATCATGCTTAATAGAGTCTGATTGCACACACTGATTAACCTCAGTAAGACCCTGATTTCACTATTGACATAGGACAGAAAATATCACTTATTTCATAGCTTACAGAAAGCCAGTGAAGAAGCTTATGAACAAACTGGTGTCCTTTTTTGAATTACAGATTTGTATTTAATGGACTTTCCAGCATAAAGGCATATGAATATTCATTTGATACATCAACTTCACAAAGACATTTTTTTTGTGTATATGGAAATATCAGGCTTCCTTTTTTCTTTGGAGAAAACAGCCCAAGAGCATTCTTATCAGTTTTACTAATCTAGTTGTGAAGTGCTGGTCATCTAAATTAAAAGACCATAACTCCAGAGATTCCTAGCACATGACCCAAAATAAGACTAGAAAAGAGAAAAGACAATAATTTTTCCATTTCATTATTGACACTATGCAATAAAGCATAGTTTCTCATAATTTTTTTTAGCTGTCACATTCAGATTCAAAGTACATCCTAATAAACAACCCAAATATAAATGTATGAATTGTACTATAAAGCACTTTGTCTTAATAATAGGAGATATAAACCTCTTACCAATTCAAATTTGTGTGCAATTCTACTGCAGATTTATTTTAAAAGTGAGGATTTAAATGGAGGACAATTTGCATACAGTTCAAATAATGGCTGAATACAGCTGATATATACAGAAAACATATAAAAACTATTGTTTTAGTCTTGTCAACACATTGAATTAATCCATAGGAGGGTGAAAAAAATTGTCACTGTATAGTTTTGAGTCACTAATTCAATTTTATTTGCCATAGTTGCAATATTCAGGCGTGACCTTCACCCTTTTCTTAAATATAACCAGCCATGAATATTATTTTATAGGGGAACTGTAGCTAATCCCTCTGCTTGCAGATATCATCTAATCCTCATTCTCCTTAACCCCACATACACTTCCTAGGAAGGTGCTGTGCTTGCATATTTGTACTTTAAAGTATTAGCACAGCCTCCAGCACTGTCACATAATGAGAAATCTTGTCAAAATTGAAAAATCAGATGTTGTAATAGGCAGATAATTCAAATAAATTTCATTCCAGGTAAAATTACGAAACCTGAAGTGTTCTTTGCAGCTTTAGATTTTTTTGCCATTTTGTGTTGTTCCGGCAACATGAATTTAAAATCACACCTAGCAATGATTGAATTTGGTCTAATTTTCTTGTATATTATATTTCAATCAGTTTACCACTTTTTCTTCATGGGGTTAAGATGTATTATAATTGTGTGATCATAAGCCCTTTTCCATGTCATTTCTTGATCAAGTGATGATAAAGAGTACTTTTGAAGTTTCATCTTGACTCACTTTTTTTTTTTTTTTTTCAGCTAAAATTGCCTTAATAAAGGTTAAGTTAGTGAGGAAAACATCTAGAAAAAGAAACTGTAACCAATTGTTGATTCTTTTTGGTTACCACCATTTTCTTCACTGTTTCCAAATGGGGTTTGCATTCCTGTATTTTCCTATGCTTTGGTCTTTGTGCTTTGACCTTGGCTTCAAATTCTGCTACCAGCCTTTGTGTAACTTGAAACAAGGACTACAAGCCTATTACTAAAATTTTCATGGGGAAGCAGAAACACATTGATAATTTTGAAATCTAAGCACATATATTGTTAGGAATAATCCTCTCTACAATGACAAAGGTCCCAGAACTGCTTTTTCTAACCTGCTTTCTTCTTACCAGGACACCTTGTAACTAAGGTTGTGCAAACAGAATGGAAGTACTCAAAGAAATACTGATTTAAATTATTTTACTTCATGTAACTGAGTGACTAAGCTGCTTGGCCTTCATTTTGTTACCAGTCAGTAGTAATGAGATAACTACACAGCAGCTTTCTCATTTAATGTGGGAATAGAGTTTTTTGGTCATTGTTCATATCACTAAATATGTTCTTAAGTGTGAGGAGCTTGGTGTGTATCTTGGCACAATCTGGCTTTTTGTAGTCATGGTTGTTCCTCAGTGGAGCAGGAGTAAATGACTGCTATGCTTGCTGGTGCAGAGGAGAGGGTGAATAGGCTAGAAAAAGGTAAAATCAGTTGCTATAATTTGAAGAATCCAGGATAAACCTGTGTTGTGACAATCCTATAGTCTGGGTAGCATACTGAATATGAACATGCTAGAAGCTGTGTTTAAGATCAAATAATTTCTATATGTTTTTGTTATTATTTTGTTGCTTGTTTCTCTGGGTTTATTGATTTTTTTTTAAACTGAATTATTATTAGGAGGAGAACTCAGATAATGGTGCCCACTAGTTCAGTCTGTGATCAGGACACATTTACTGTTGTCAAAAAAAATCTTTTGGGGTTTTGGAAGGAAATGTGCTTTGCAAAGGCAGGCATTATTTAAATGGAACAAGTCTATTTGCTTCGTAACTACTTCCCTTCACTGTATAATTTTCTACTTCTTTTTTTTTTTTCTTTTAATCAGAATTAAGTCTGATACCAAACTATCAATACAAAGGTATTTTCAGAATTGGTACTGTATTGTCAGGAATCGTTATATAAATGTACTGAAAGTTTATGCTATTGATAGTTGAAGTTTTATGCATATAATCCTCATTGCAAGTAAAATATAGACATGCTAAATGTTTTATATTTACGTATGTACTGTAGTATGACAAACAAAAACACACAAAATATTTTCATTTTTAAACAAATGCAGAATTCTTTTTTGAAAAACAAGTAGAGAACTATTTAATATATTGTGTTATGGTATAACAGGGTAATCATCCTGACTCCCAATCTGAGCTAAACAATTTTTCACTGCCTTTAAATATGATGCTTGAAATAAGTAATAAGTGAAGGATGAAACCCAAAAAGAAATCTAAGCTTAATCTCATGCTGATCTATATAGAGAGTAGCCTGTATGCTTTGATGTTGATTTAATCCACTTTTCTCCAGTTGTCAGATATTAAACATCATGGGGCACATCATGAGCTCATGTAATTTGTTATACTGCTATTGAAAGTTAATGGAGCTGAAAGGCCAGCTGAAGGTCTGGCCCTATAACTCTTCAGCTAATGTACACAGATCTGTACAGCTGAGCTATTGCAAGTCTCTTTCTCAGGAATGCCTTTCTCAAACACTTTTCCACTTGCATTTACAACGGATATATCATGTCAGATTTGAGGAAAAAAGGTGATGTCTTCTGCTAATTAGCTACCATAGAAGCAAATGAAACCTGAATTGCAAAGTGTAGAAGGTCAACTTCTCCTATTCCTATTCTAGCATTCATAGTGCTCCAATTTATCTCATTTAGCAAACAGTAAGATGCCAGCTTTAACTTGCAATGAAGTTTCATAGTCCTCGCAATGGGAGTTGGGCAATAGCTTGTAACAAATCACTACCTACCATGGAACCACTGCTTTTTCATGAGTTGGAGATTGTGTCACTGCCTCAAGGACATTGAAGACAGCAGGAATTCAAAATCCATTTTAAACTGGACTGACAAAGCATCATGTATAAGTCAGTTTTCTGGAGAAGGCTGGTCTTGTGTCTGGTAATGTTACTAGGAGTGCTGTCTTTTTCCTAAAAATGCACTTGCTGTACTATTAGCAGACATAATTTTCTTGTATTTCATGAAATGAAATGGTGAGGCCAATAGTGTGAGGTTCAAGTAAGCCATGTGCCTGATCCCACACTTCTGTCACAACAAATGCAGACAGGATCACAGGCTGGGAGAAAGCAGCCCAGCAGAGAAGGACCTGGGGGTGCAGATTGACAGTGGCTGAACATTGGCTAGCATGTGCCCAGGTGGCCGAAAAGGCCAATATCATCCTGGCCTGTGTCAGCAATGTGCCCAGCAGGACCAGGACAGCCATTGCCCTCCTGTACTTGGCACTGGTGAGACCACACCTCAGGTTCTGTGCTTGTTTTGGGCCCCTGACTACAAGAAAAACGTTGGGGTGTTGGAGTGTGTCCAGAGAAGGGCAGTGGAGCTGGAGCCCAAGTCTGATGACTACTGGCTGAGGGAGCTGGGGGCATTTAGCCTTGAGGAAAGGAGGCTCAGGAGAGACCTCATATCACTCTCTACAAGTACCTGAAAGGAGGCTGTAGTCAGGTGGGGATTGACCTCTTTGCTCAGGCAACCAGCAATAGGAAAAGAGGAAATGGCCTCAAGAGGGAGGCTCAGGCTGCACGTCAGGAAAAATTTCTTTGTTGAAAGGGATGTCAAATGCTGGAATGGGCTTCCCAGGGAGGTGGTAGAGTCACTATCCCTGGAGGTGTTCAAGAAATGACAAGACCTCAGTGCCATTGTCTAGTTGACAAGGTGGTGATCTCTCAAAGGTTGGACTTGATGTTCTTGGGGGTCTCTTCCAACCTAAGTGTTTCTGTGATTCTGTGATATTTTATACTCAGGAATGTTAGATGGCCAACATCTCTGAATGAACATAATCTGTGAGTATACTCTTTGCACTCCTTCCCTTTGCTTTGCGGGACATTTGGATGAGTACACAGTATTGTGGTATTGTGGTTTCTGATTTCATCATTAGGATCTTATCTTCGAAGTCTTCCTTCATCAATGTACAAGTGTGTTTTAACTTTGAAAGGAATTTTGTTCCTGAATTTCATATGTGCTCTTCATTGAAAAGAAATGTTTCCATTGAGATTGTAACTTGATTTAGAAATTAATTTTTGATGATATTATAACTAGTAAATAGAAATTGAGATTTTATTTTTAATAATGCTTCTGAAGACCATTAAAACTTTAATTACACAAATTTAGCATCATGATTGAACAGAGTTGTACTAGTAAAGGGTTGAGTAAGTTTGTTTGGTCTGTGTCCCATGTTCATTTTCTTTAAATACATGTGATGTTTATGAAGGTGAAACAGAAAAAAAGAGCCAAGCTCAAGTGTTGTGTATGTCTTGTTTCTCAGCAACTCTCAACATTTTACAAAGAGAATAACATCTTGATAATTAAATTGCTTCCACATCTGTGCAATGGTGTCAGCAGGATATTGCCATATTGCATATGTTTAACAAATTACACATAATTTGTCTTTATATTTTCATTATGGAAATTGCATTCATATTATTCAACAAGAAGTACCACCATGTAAGAATGACACAAGAAAATAGAATAACAAAACTGATTTTGAATATTTGCATTTTAACAAAGGTAAATGCATTTTAACAAAGAGAATAAAAATCCTGCTTTGGTGAGTTACAAGAGAAATAAACAAAGCTGACATTCTGAGGAAACTTATTAATTAAAATATTATTTACTTTTGTACTGTTGGAAGTGTTTATAGCATTAAAAGATAGAAAGGAAAATGCAATCTGAGGGGAATGCAAAACTTCAAGGTTTGATGAGGAGTGAGACTTGACAGAACAGCAGTGAATATGCCACAGAGCTTTGGGGCATAATTTGAGTTACTTGAAATTGCAGGTTAAATCTAATTGTGATTGTTATCAATTGTTTAGTGAAAACTGTTTTTTGATAAGTAAACCTCTGTGGGTATTTTTGGATGGAGAAGAGAAGTAAACAGACCATCCCAAGAATAATTTTAAACAGTGATTGGTTAAAAAAAAATATGGAAAATAGGCTTTCCTCTGTGTGGTGTAATAAAACTATTTTTCTTTCAAGTAGCTTTAGTCAATACCCCATATGTGCAACAAAGGAAGATTTTAATTTTTTTCTGTTGCTCAAAGTTAACAAAGTACATAGAGCTGATACCTAGAGGTAAGAACAGCAACACCTGAGAATACAGTTCCTTATAGATTAAGGCAGGTTGCTCTGTTTAAATATTTGCATGACTGCATCCTCTTAATTCTTATTCTATCAATTTGCATCCAATTTAGAGTGGTGCCTCAGGTGCTCATTGATTTCTGTTCTCTGTTACAGTCTCCTTTCTTTCTGGCACTAAATACAAACAGAACATAAAAAATGAAGTGTTCCCTGAAGCTTTTTCAAGTAAATAATTTTATTACTTGGCATTAATCTAGACTTAGAGAAGAAGTATACTGATGAAGGCCTCTCTCTCTTCATGAGGCAAAAGATGGGTAGATACCACAAAAAACAGAAGCTAAATTTGATCAATAGAAAGGAATATCTCTGATTTCTGTGAACATTTATATTCCTATGTTGACAGGCTCCAGGCAGCAACAGCTTTACAGCAGATGAGGATAGGTTCCGGTCTCAACAAGGGCATCTACTTAATGGTCAGCACTTAGAAAGGGAACATAATTGCAAGGCCCTTTGGAGAACTTGGCTTTGCATAAGATGGTATCTTCAGGAGTTATAGTCTCTGCACTTAGTCTCTAGTGCCCCTCTTGGAGACATCCTTGCTCTCTCCTCTTTTATGAAAACTGTTATCCATAGAAAATTATGGTTTTTCCTCATTGAACGAATCTCTTTTGATCTTTGGAAAGCCCCAGTAAATCAACCTGCCTTTACTTTTACACTTAAGAAAATTGTCCATGAACCATAAAAGAGATAACCTGGACTTAGCCAATGGTGATGCCTTTTCCTATTTTATGGAAATAAATAAAATTTATTGGACTGGGGATGGTCCTCCTTGATTTTGTGCTTCTTTGCTAATGCAAAGTTGCCATAGCACTGTTCTGCCTCATGAGTGTTGTTTTTGCAACTTTCTTGGGGGAAAAGGTGCATATCCACATCATCCCACTCCAATGGAGAGTTATTATGTCAGTGAGGCAGGTGGTCAGAGCCTGTACAGAATGACTGCCTGTTTATTCAGCCCTGGTGAGACCACATGGGGTGTTATGTGCCCAGTTCTGAGCTCCCCACACAAGAACTACATGGAAGCAGTTCCAGTTAGGAGGGTTACCAAGATACTTAGGTGAGCATATGATGCACAAATAAAGTCTGAGAGGACTGATACTGTTCAGTCTGAAAAGGACACGGCTAAAGGAAGACATAACTGCTGTCTTTAACTCTTAAAGGAGAGGTCATAGAGA
The DNA here is from genome assembly GCA_013390105.1 of Tichodroma muraria. Lineage (NCBI taxonomy): Eukaryota > Metazoa > Chordata > Aves > Passeriformes > Sittidae > Tichodroma > Tichodroma muraria. The sequence goes on along the minus strand of WAAG01060214.1, from coordinate 1,627 downwards.
AAATGGAGAAAACCTTGTCTCAGAAGTGTATGGTAAAAGGATGTGACACAGTGGGCACAAGCTGTAGCAAGACAAAATCTAACTCAAGGGAGGAAAAAAATACGTTCTCCAAGAGAATGGTTAAGCTGTGAAAAAGGTTGCTCAAGGCTGTGAGGTCTACATCTTTAGATATATCCAGAGAGTAACTTGATAAAGTTGAATAGAACTTTTAAGTTGACCTTGCTTTGTGTAGGGAACAGATAAGATGACCTCCAGATGTCCCCTCTAGCAGAAATTATTTTGTTGTAGTGTGACCTTTCCCATTTCCCAAGCTGTGTAAGGACAGAACAGGGATCTTGCTACCTACCTCAGAGTACATTCTTCCTCCCCCTCCTGGATAAATTGATATCCCACAAAGTTCCCAGAGGTACTTCACCAACAGTTGAACAACAGAGATATGTGAAAGATTATAAAGACCTGATTTTTAACAGATAGTCATCATTATTAATGAGCACATCCCAAGGAAGGGAAAAACAAAGCATTTTAAATTCAAACTAAAGTATAAAAATATTTTCATTAGCTTTGTTCTTTTCTTTTTGTAGGAAAAAGAAAAAAAGTGAAAAGCAATGCTATGGCTGTAGCTGTTTTTCCCCACATATTTTACCCATCATTACCTGCATATGGATTGTGCACAAATAAAGAAATGAGGAATATGCAGAACAATTCTTAACACTTCAAAGAAGATTCTTCATCACTATGAGAGGCATCAGACAAGACATATTCCACTCTCCCAAATCCTTGAGAGTAAAGATCTGCAGCTTAGAATTCAACCAGTGGCTTTCAGCTTTTGACACAGACTGCCTTTATGAAGTAGAATTGAAGGAGTTTGAATGCTTGTAATGGATCCCTCTGAGAAACAGTATAATTGGTATGGTATTGGTCTGCTCTATTCCCTCTGCCTTTAGGGTAACTACTACATTCTCAGATTTCCCTTCAGATGAAAGGACTTTGGCTGACAGATGCTCTGTACATTGAATGCATTGCTATAATCCAAACCTGTATGAGGAGAAAAAATTTTCAGTTCCCTTTGAGTTTTAAGAACTGTGAATCACATATCTGAAGAGAAATAATACTTTTCTAGCTATAACTCAAACCTCTTTCTCCATTTCTTTTATTCACTACTGTTAAATCAACACCTTATAGAGGAGGATATTGCTAAGAGCTACGTCGCCCAGATGGATGTTCATGTGCATTACCTTTTGTTTCAATGGTGTTTGGATGTTTGGCTCCAATTCTCTCCTTTTACCCAAAATATGGTTGTCTGAATATTGTTGTATTAGGCTGTGAGAGC
>WAAG01060213.1:175919-206598 GCA_013390105.1 Tichodroma muraria | reverse complement strand
TATTATTTTATTATTTTATTATTCTACCTAATGGTGTTTTGAACCCAAGAAAACTTACAGCTCAAAGGCGCCCTGTGGCGTTGAGTTCTGCAGCTGAAATTAGTCACATGTGGTACCGGGCCACTCAGGGAGCTTGCTGAGGTGAGCCCCAAGCAGCACATCTGCACACGGGGCTGGGCTGGCAAAGCCTCAGTGAAACAGTAGAAAGTCACGGAATGTCAGACTGGTTTGGGCAGGGAGGAATCTCTGGAAGCCATTTGGATCTCTGGAGGTCGTTTAGTCCAGTGTCCCCTGCTAAAGCAGGGCCGCCTAGTTGCCCAGGACCATTTCCAGATGACTTTTGGTTATCTCCAAGGATGGAAATTCCACAACTTCCCTGGGCAACCTGTTCAGTGCAAAGTGCCAAGTCCTTGTCATTGGCAGGGAAAAGTCCTGTTTTGGAGCACCAGGTGTGCCCAGGTGCAGCTCTGCCAGCTGCGTGCAGGGGTTTTAATCCCATGGATGCAGTGCAGGGTTGGACTGGACCTGTGTCATGCAGGTGCCTCTGGCTGAGGGTAGTCCCAGGAATATAAAATCACAGGCACAGCTCCAGGAGTCTGTGTGTGACACCAGCATCAGAGCTTCCACCTCCCTGCCCAAAGCCACCAGCTGTGGGGTTTGGGTATCCATTAGCACCAAGGTGATGGGGATAAGTGGGAACAACAGTGGGACAAAAATGTGGCAGCGAGGCATCCCCAGGAGTCCCAACCCAATGACAGGGAAGTTCAAAAGTTCAGCAGCATGGCTTCCAGGGAAATGTGTTGGAAAATAAAGACCTTAATTACAGTGACCATGTGTGACCCTGCCTTTGTTGGGGACTTGGTGGCTGAAGTGCCACTCAAGCAGGGGCTGGTGCCTGTGCCAGCAGCTCTGGCAGCCCTGGCAGCAGGGACAGAGCAGGAGCACTGAGGGCCAGAGCTGCAGGGCACAGCTCCCCACTAAAAATCCCTCCTCAGTCCTTTGGGGCTGAAAGTCCCCCAGGCTGCAGGTCTGTCTCCAGGGGAAGAGCTGCAGTAGCAGGGGCTTTGCATGAAAATGTGTCAGGGAAACACAGGGATAGAAGATTTCACCGGCAGTGCCTGAGCAGGAAGCCACAGGGGAAATTTGTTGAGATAAGTGCCTGATTTTCAGGTACTTACACAGAATTTCTGAGGTGCCTCTAGCAGTGACTTTAACTTACAGTTTGATTATGTGAGAGATAGCAAGACTGGAAAAAACATATTAATAGAAACATGGAATGGTTTGGGTTGGAAGGAGCCTTAAAGCCCATCCGGTTCCACCCCCTGCCATGGGCAGGGACACCTTCCATTATCCCAGGTTGCTCCATGCCCCAGCCAGCCTTGTCTTGGGCACTTTCAGGGATGGGGCAGCCACAGGTTCTCTGGGCAACTCCTTGTAAAAGTAAAACCAAAGAAATCATCAATGCCAAGTGCAGTATTTTCCTGAGTTTCACCAGTGAACAGACAATCAGTTACGGGAAGCACCAGCCTCTGCACCAGCCAAACAGAGCAGGGCAGTGCTATGAGAAGGACCCCAGGGTGCTCTGATGGCTCAGCAGCCTCTGCACTCACAGAAAGCTCCAGTAAACATTGATATTGATTACCAATTTACAAACGACCAAAGGACATGGGCTGAAACCCAGTGCTGGCAAAACCTCTGCTTCTCAGCTATCACAGCTCCCTCACGTTCCCCACAAGACCATTGCTTCCCACCCCTCATCCCCCAGACCTCAGCAGCACTTGGATGTGCTGGGCAGCTCCAGACTCCATGTGCACAGTGAGTTATTTGTGAGGCACCCTCCACATCCTCACTGAGTCCCTTGCAGAGGGGGTGCTTATAAATAAATTAACTCCTTGCAGCTCTGAGGCATCCGACAGCAAATCCTCCCCCTTTTCCACATTGTCTAGGGTTTGGTAAGCCAGCATAAAACTTTATTTCCTTAACAAATGATTTTGTATGATCTAAGGTGCCCTGGGTCTGAAATTCACCTGTCACAATTATGTCACCCTCCTGTCTGCAGCATGCAATTTATTCAGCAAATTGATCTCCTTTTGTCTTAGGCTGCTGCTTGCCAATGTGCCTTTGGAACTGGTTTCCTATGGGAAATGGCTTGATGAGTTTGTTAGGAGAACAGTTTCCTCTGCTGAGTGAGCTGATTCCTGTCTAAATCTTTTCCCTTGACTGAGACAAACTTTATTAAGCCATAAGGCACTTCTGAGCTCTGTGATGAATATTAGAATTCGTGCAAGGCAGGAAGGGGTGGGAGGAACTCGATGCAAGAAATGCAGTGGGGTCTGGGGGAATAGTCAGGGTTAAATAGAGGTTTAAAGGGCCTGTACAGGAGGGAGGGGATCTTGAAGTTCTGTGCAAACACAGTGCAGCTGGACAATGACCAGAAAGGGTCAGGAGGAGCAGCAACACTCGCAGACAGTGAAGGCTCCAGCCCCTCTGCTGCCATTAGTGGTGCTGTTAAAATTCCCACAGATTCCCAGCTGACCCAAAGCCTGCATCGACTGACTCCAACAGTAATTGAAAGCACGTCAAAATGTTTCTGAGCAGCTTTTCTGGGCTGCCTGGGAAACAAATCACCTGTACCTGAGCAATCAGCTGGCCCTAGTGGGGCATTTGGGTAAACCCAGGTGTGAATGGATGCCGTTCCTTCCCCAGCACCGATCTCTTTATTGCTGTAAACAGGAATTATTTGTCTCCCCTGTTCCCTGGTGCTGAGCCCTGGCTGGCAGCACTGATGGCTGGGTGAGATATTCACCTGTTCCCAATTGCAGGTCATTGTTCTGAGCCTCCTGGTCTCAGGTAACAGCTGAATTTTGATCTGTTGACGGTTCTCCCCCAATCTTCACCGGATTTGTTCTCCCTTGGTCTCACAGTGGTGGTGAGCAGTAAGATGTCTCACAATCATCTCACCTCTGGAGGAAATTGTATCTTTTATTTTTCGCTGTTGCTGAACTAAAGATCAGGATTTGTGATGGGAACTTGTTTAGACAAACTCTTTTACACTCTGTTTTTTCCTCAGTGTTTTCCCTGGCTCTTGCATGATCTTCTTGGCTGGGACTGCAGTGTTAGGAAAGAGGGAATTGTTTCACAATAAGGAGCATCTGAGTCACTGGGAAAGGCTGAGGTGGCCTTTATCAGAGTGCTCTGACCTGTCCTGAAAATGCAACTCCCAGGTGCCTCAACCCCAGGTGAAAGAATCTTGTGACAAGTCAGTCTTTTCCCACTCCAGGGGTGAAGCTCGGCACAGAGACAAAAGTCAGTGTTGGCTCCCAGTGTTGGCTCCCACCAGTTGGGTGGGCAACTGGTGACCAACTGTGGTGCACCATCACTGTGTGTCAAAAATCACCCAGTACGGAGAAAATGAGTATTTGGGGCTGAAGCACAGAATCATAAAGTCACAGAATCCCAGGCTAGTTTGGGTTGGAAGGGACCTCAAAGTTAATCTCATTCCAATCCCCTGCCATGGCCAGGGGCACCTGCCACTGTCCCAGGCTGCTCCAAGCCCTGGCCTTGGACACTGCCAGGGATCCAGGGGCAGCCACAGCTTCTCTGGGCAGCCTGTGCCATGACAGGGAACATCCAAGGTGACGCTCCCAGATGCAGCCAGACTGACATTACTGACGTTCTCTGATTATATCCCTCAGTACTGTGCACCACTGTGGGAGGATTTATTGACATAACTGGAATAACTGGGGCTCAGCTCTCTTGACTACCACCATTGGGCTTCCCACAGCAGCTTCTTCCTTCTTCAGAGGGCACCATGCTCCTTGTTCTGGCTTCTGGGGTTATTCCATAAGTAAGAAGTCCAGAGAGGGAAGAGGACATAAGGTGAGGGCTGGAACACCTCTCCTATGAATAAAGCGTGGAAGAGGTGGGGGTGTTCAGCCTGGAGAAGAGAAGCTCCAGAGAGACCTCAGAGCCTCTTGCAGAGACTAAAGGAGCTCCAGGAGAGCTGGAGGTGGACTTGGGACAAGAGACAGAGTGACAGGACAAGGAGGAATGGCTTCAGATGGACAAAGGGAAGGGTTAGGTGGGATATTGGGAAGGAATTCTTGGTTGTGAGGGAGGGTGAGGCCCTGGCACAGGGTGCCTGAAGCAGCTGTGGCTGCCCCTGCATCCCTGGAAGTGCCCAAGGCTAGGTTGGATGGGGTTTGGGATTGTGGAAGGTGTCCTTGCCCATGGCAGGGGGTGGGATGAGATGGGCTTTAAGGTCCCTTCCCACCCAAACCATTCTGTCATTCCATGGATTCCGTGAGTTCCTTCCATCAGTGCTGGTCTGGTGGAGGTGTTTTCCACGTCAGATCCTCCTGGGCTGCCTCTTGCCACAGAGTCACTGGGCTCATCCAGGAATGTCTCTCAGTGATGCCCTGCTGGGAGAGGCCTTGGCTGCTGGTTGGACATTGCTCTGAGCCCAGTACCACCTGTGGGGCACAGAAATTTGCTCTCTGGAGGAGACAGGGTGTAGTTGAAGCCTCTGGACGGGATATTTGGGTGGGATGCCACAGTCTGGCCCTGAACTCCATTCACTCGGTGGTTCCCTCTGACCCTGAGGGGAGGAAGGAAGGCCCAGGAGAGCAGGAATCAAAGCTGGATTTGACTGTAACTTCATCACAGCACTGCTGAATCTCCTACCACCATCCTTGCCCTTTTTGAACACGTGAAGCAAAGCAGAACATGCAGGATCTTGCAGGAAGGAGGGTTCAGATGCCCAAAATCACGTGCTTAAGGGTGCAGAGGGAGGGTTATATGGATCCCCATGGCCCCACTTCATCACCAGGGAATCCCAAGCCATCCTGGAGTTCCAAGATAGGTTTTCTCCAGTGATGGACACTGGTGAGGGCACACATAAAGCCCTGCTGATCTGGTGTGAGCAGACCCAGCTCCCCAGGAAACTGAGCACTGCTGGAGCTTTGGGAAGCGCTATTAAACACCTCCAGGTCTGTGACTTACAGCCTTTGGCCCCTTCACAACCTGCCAACTTATCACAGAAAATTATGTGTCGTCCTCAGTTCTCAACTTGTCCCTTCCTGCCGCCTGCAGATACAGATTTTTGGCAGTGTTTCCATCCTTCCCAAGCCTTCTGTATCTCTCCCTGCTCCCCAAGTCCTCATCTCCCATCTCTCCCATAAGACACTTGCTGTCTGCAGGAAAGGCAAATAGGAGTTGGGAATCAGGATTTTTTTCCTCTTTTTTTTTTCCCCTAGGGACTGACTCTTTCCCACTGTGCTGCCGGGGACCTGCAGACCAGACAGCTGGGCCTTTTCCTAAGCCATGGGAGACTCTGGGGCTGCTCACCCCCACCTTGCACAGAAAACAGCTGCAGAAATACATCTTCCCTGAGATTCACATGCAAGCTGGGACAGGTACCCCGTGGTTCAGGGAAGAGGGACCGAGCTCTTTATGCAGGAAATCTCTCCATTCAGCCATGCAAAGTAGCCCTGAGGAGCTTTTGCAGGAATGCAGGAGAAAAGTTCTGTCCCACCAGGGAAGAGTCTGGACTGACTGTGGTGAGTGTACCAAAACTCTGTGAGAAACTGTCAGGAAGCAGAAAAGGGTTTGATTTGATTTAATTTAACTTTCCAGGAAAGCTGATCCTGTCCCCTGCATCCTCACATGCACATGTACAAACACCGTGCGGTGCACGGGTGGGGCAGCCTGCAATAAATTGTTACACAAAATCCATTTTCCACACCCATCCAGAGCATCCAGGGAGGGATTGTAAGGACACAGCAGATGACACCTTTTCTGTGCTGCATTTGGAAAGGGTGTCAGTTGCTGTGTCCTTACAATCCCTCCCTGGGTGCTCGTGATTGTCAAGGATAAGAGGTTTTCGGGCAGTAGTTTTGACCCAGAAGTCAACATTTATTGCTTAGATATCTTTTGCTTTAGTCTTTTTCTTGCCTCACCCTCAGTAAGTCTTAAGTGAGATTGATTTCTGTTGCCTGTGTTTCCTTGTTTGGGGCCTCTGGTGGATCTGGTGTATTTGGGATAACATGAGGAGAAATAGCACGGACTCCGAGGTGTTTGGCTGCCAGAGCTGCTGGGGGACAGGTTTCTGCTGCCAAGTCACCTGGGCCTTGGGCTTTGTACAAGCAACACTCTTCTCTTTTGCTGTCCCTCACGTCCCTTCAGTCAGCCTGTGCTCACCTGGAGACAACCCGCACAATTCTGTGAGCCAAGGCAGGATGAACACCACGGATGCTGGCGGATCTCATAGAATCAGGGAATTATTAAGGTTGGAAAAGACCTCCAAGATCATCAAGTCCTTCACATGACTTAACCCCCACGGCCACCAAACCACAGCACTTAGGTCTACTGGTTTTTTGAACATTTCCAGGGATTTCCACCACTGCTCTGGGCAGCCTGTGCCAATGCTTGAGCACCCTTTCGGTGAAGGATTTTTCCTTAATATCCAACCATTTCCTCTTTTTCCCTGGGGACAGGGCCAAACCAACCCCCCACACTCCACTGCTCTCTCCTGCCAGGGAGTTATGGAGACCCAGAAGATCCTCCCTGAGCCTCTTTTACTCCAGGCTGAGCAACCCCAGAAGGAAACATTTAATTTGAAGAGCAGCCTCTCATTTTCCTGGCTCACCTGTGAGCCCCCAGACCACACCAGGGGAATCCCTGTCCAGCCCCTGACTGGCTGGACTTTGTCACATGCCAGAGTTTTGTGAGATGCTTTTGGTTCTCTGTGACTTTCGGGAAGAACTTTGACAAAGGCTTTTGAAAGACTCAGTAAATTGCATCCTTCACAACCACTTTGCTGACACACTTAAAGCAGGCAGAGGAGCACAATTTTCCTTTAAAGAGGACATGCTGGGTTCTCTGTCTTATGTGCCATAACCAGTAATGAAAGTCAAGCACATCCCCTGCACACCCCTGGGCTTGTTTAACCCTTCTTGCTGCACTGCCTGCTGCGAGACGCACAAGGAAAGGCAGCAAACTACTGAAAACCTGAGCAAATCTGCAGGTGAAATGGGAAAAAAGGGCCAAATCCAAAAACGTCTGATTCCAGAGAAGCAGGAGGAATGGAATTTGAGGAGTGAGTATGGCTTTTTTTCTTGGCTAGAGATTATATTTACAGTTTGCCCACCTAGAGTTTTAAAAACAGCAGAGCAAATTGCTAATGAAAAGATATAGCTTGACAAACTAACTCTAAACATCTATTATATATTGATGGTAGCTAAAACTTGAGTAGTTAACAATAGGATCAGTAGATAAGTGATCCGTCAGGATCATCCCCAGTCCATCCTCCCTCTGTGGCAATGGAATAACTCAGCTTCTCCAAGAGCCTGAGCTCCCCAGGTGAGTCCTTGCTCAGAACTCCCTGTGCCAAGTCCCCTGGCTCAGAAGGAAATCCTGACTCAGAGAGCCTCACCTCTTTCTGCTGGCATTTTTTTATATGCCAAGTTTGGAGCAATCTTCAGGTTTTCCTCAGGAGTTTGATTATACAACTCAGGTACTTGATTAGGTTTGTGGTTTACAGTTAATAGTGAGCACAGCTACAAATAATGAAGTATTTCACCTGTGACTTAAAAAAAACAGGAAAATACCATCTCCTGGCATGGCAACAATGTTATATAAGGGGGGAAATGAGAGAACATCCCCCATCTCTGTCCCACTGACTCTATACAGTCCTCTCCTGGCTGCTGAAGGAGATTTTCCCTCTCATAGGTTGCCATGAACAAGCTATATACAGGTGCTTGGAAAGGCTCTTGCCTGCTCCCTGCTGCACATAAATCAGTGTAAGGATGTCCTGCCCTGCACTGAGATGGCAAACAACTGGGATAAGCCTCACCAGAGAGAACAGATCCACGCAGGAATGCATTCCAGCTTCCCAAACCCTGGCTAGCAGTGGCTGGGCAAAAAACATCCCCCCAGACCTGGCTGTGCCTGGAGTCACCCGGGAGAGAAGGGTGTGAGGGGTGCTTGGCAAACCCATCTCCTGCCAGGACAAACAATCCCAAAGCATGGGAAGAGGCAGGGAGCCCAGAGCCACAGACCAGGGATGTTCCAGGGATCCCAAGAGGGGAAGAGTCAGACTCAAGCCAGGAGGTGCATCCAGCAGGTGGGGACTCAGTTAAGTGGAAGGGAAGCAGTGGAATGGAAGGAACTGGAGGTAACTTGAAGGTGGTAGAATAGAAGACTAATTTCAGGAAAGACATGGAATCATGACATACATAATCATGGAATGTCTTGAACTGGAAGGGACCCACAAGGACCATCCAGTCCAACTCCTGTCCTTGCACAGACACCCCAACAATCCCACCCTGTGCATCCCTGGGAGTGTTGTCCAAACACTCCTGGAGCTCTGGCAGCCTCGGAGCTGTGCCCATTCCCTGGGGAGCCTGGGCAGTGCCCAGCACCCTCTGGGGGAAGAACCTTTTCCTGCTATCCAACCTAAACCCCCCTGACACAGCCTGGACACCACTGAGTTAATATAGCAAAAAATCTTGGGTTAAGGACTGTGTCAATGGACAATCCCTAAGGAAGGGCAGTGGGTACAGTCGGACTGGAGTTTGATTAACTTCAGGTGACAATCTGAGTATCCCAGGGCTAAGCAGTGGCCTGGGGTAATTCAATACCTGCATGTGCTCTCTGAGTGACAATTCAGGTGCAGCCTCATTATGTTTGTAGGCAACACCAGAGATGAGGAAGCAGCTGGCACGGGAATGGCAGAGCTTTAGCCCTGAAGAACCTCAACAAACTTCAGATCTGGGCCAACGGGAACCTCTCAAACTGCTCTGGGCCAGTGCAGGGTAGCCCTGGTCGGCAGTGCAGCCTGGGAAGTAATGGATCAGCCTGCTGGGAAGGACCAGGAGGACAGATGGAACATGAGCCAACAGTGCACTCTCATGGCAAATCAGGGAAACCACAAACTGGGCTTCACGAGCACTGGGACCAGAAGGGAGGAGTTACCAGTTCCCTCTACTCAGTGCTGGGATACCCTGTTCTTGTCCGTCCCCCAAACCCCCTCCTCCACCCAGAACAAGAGGGTGTGGCAGAAGCACACAGGAGATGTGGCCGGAGCTGGCCGAGGTGTAGGGGGATGGCCGAGGAGTCAGGGCTCTGACACGTGGCCCCAGGACAGGTGGAAGGAGTTGGTTTGTGATGTCACACAAGGATGATGCTGAGGGGCTGGAGATCACAGCCCACAAACAGTTGGAGGGCACTTAGAGAATGACACCAAAGAGACAACAAGGCTCCAGGTGGGATATTAGGAAAAAATGCCAACAAAGCATTAGCTCTCACTCCATGAGGTCCCAGGGTGACCACGTTTCCCAAAATATCTGCTGTTCCCCAGAGTCACAGTGCTTCCTGCAGAACGGGCATTCCTAGTCCACGATCTTCCATTCAACTCCCTCAACTGCACAGCAAAGAGCTATCAGGAAAATTGTTCCTCAACGTTTAATTGTGTGGAATTCTATTTACCTAAAATTTCTCACCAAGCCGATGTCAGTATTGAGACCTGTTCCTCCAGGAAAGGAAATGAAAAGTGGGGCATATTAAGATCAGTCTGTGAACCATCAGTGGTTCACATCAGTGGTTCACATCAGCAAATTGGACAGTCAAAGCTACAGTTTGGGACATTGCCTGCTTTGCACACAACAGAGGGAATAATTTATGATAACAATTTTCATATAATGTAAAAAAAGAAGAATAGGTCACTATGGCAGCTGAGGGTGGAAGGGAGGTGGGAAAAGCAATAGGAATGGAAGAAAATAAATTAACCAGTACCTGAATTTTTCACATTTGTGTATCAGCAAAAAAGAAAACTAAAGTAGAAAATTTGACTCATTCAGAGCAGACAATGTTTTACTTGTTCTTAAAGGCATCGAAGGGAATGAATGCAAACTGAGAGGGAGATGTATGCAAATTCATGCAAATTCATCTGCAAATCAGCACATACCATCAGTCTCTTGGCACGATTCCAGCATCTCTGTGCCAGAGGGATTGAGGAGGGACTGAGTAGGATGAGGGGCAGTGGAAGTGTTGTGGTCCCTCCCAGCAGGACCCACAGCTCTGGGACAGGGTTGGCTGCACTGGGACTGTTCTTGCTGCCCTTTTCTCCCTCCTGCACTATCAACATCTCCTCCTTCTGTCCAGGGACACAGGGGAAAGCTGGAGCACAGGAACAAGGCAGGGACTGACACCCCTAGTTCAGTTTGCTGGCCATCATCCTTCTTCCTCCAAAATTTTACCTCTGAGTGAACAGGAATCTTCTGTATTTTGGCTTCTCTAAGCCCTGCTCAGAAGTGTCTGTGTTTGTATTCTAACACTCATGTTTCCTTGTACTTTAGACTTCTCTGTATTTAAGAATTCACCTCTTCTGTTTGCCAGCATTATTCCTCACACCCACGCAAAGAAATGCTCATAGTTGTTTATTCTTTGCTTTCCTTTCCAGATCACTTTTTTAAAAAAAATTCTGTCAGAATAAAACATTTATGAGTGTTCTTCATTATGGGCTTCATCCTTATCTCCTGAGACCAGTGGTCCTTACTGACATCCAAACAGTAGGACTAAATTATTTCTCTTTCTTCCAAAGGAAAATAGCAATTTATTGTGAGTTCTTGGGGTATTTTGTAGGGGATGTTTTTTCTTCCTTCTGCTTTGTTGAAACAGCTTTTTATGAATTGTTCTGTGAAAGTAAAGTATTAAAATGTATTAAGTTACTCATCATTTACCAATAAATCAAATCCACCAAGACAAATTTTTTCGGCAGTGTCTGTCAGTACCAACACCCAGCTTTGAAGGCCATCTGAACATCTTCCCAATTCTTTCAACCATCCCACCCTTACCTGTTGTGCTCCTCACCTGCAGAATTTTGTCTATTAGGGCAGGAAAAGGGACTGGAAGTAGCATAGGGCAGAAATCAGGATTTATAGTTGCAGTCAAATGTTGAACTTGACAATCCTGGAGGTCTTTTCAAATCTTAATAATTCTGTGGTTCTATAAAATAATAAGCACGTTTTTATGGCTATATTTTTATATAGCCCCATATACGTATATTTTATATACGTATTTTATATTTTTAGGGCTATATTTTTAATAAATATGCTGTCAGGCATTTAGGAGCTCCACAAAGAAAGGAACAATGTGTAGCAGGGTTTATGGGTAGAGTCAAATGTCAGAAGAGGTTGTCCGTAGAGATTGTGGAGTCTCTGTCCTAGGAGGTTTCTGAGGCAGAACTGGAAAAGGTCCTGAGAAGTCCTTTCTGACCTCATATCTGATCCTGCTTTGAGCTGGAGGTTGGAGCAGAGACATCCTCAAGTCCCTCCAACAAATCACCCCATAAATGTGTGAACTGGAATATTTCCCCAGGCAAGCTGTACTTGAGCTTATGGAATGTGTGATTGGAAGGTGTATTCCCCAAGTCTCAAAGCTTTAATCCGACACTGTTCCTCTGCCACAAGCCAATGGACAATGATTCTCAAAAATCCCAGTGGGCCCAAAAATCCCAATCCCCCTCCAGTGCTGTTAGGGAGACTTTGTGCTTTGGATAGCACAGGCATGGACCCCAGTCCTGTGTCACCTGGCACACGAGGCTGCTCATGGATGCCAAGGGAAGGTGTCAGCCAGGCTCTCCTGGTGGCTCACAAGTGGCTTGGATCGAATTATTTTTAAGTCTGCCCCATCTTTGGAAATCCCTGTGAGTTCCCAAATCAAGAGCCACAATCCTCCCTATTCCTGCCCCACCCGAGATATCGATATAGCCTATAAGTGCCTGGAAGTGGAGTCCAGATCCACCCCCACTGCATTGTCTATCATGGAATCACAGACTGCTCTGGGTTGGAAAGAACTCAGCTTCCAACCCCACGGCATGGGCAGGGATGTCAACCACTAGATCAGGTTTCCCAGATATATTATCCAGGTACAGCTATTTTTGGATGATGGAGGGTCACAAATGTATCAGCAATTTTTAAATTAAAGGGTCCCATTCCTTCATCTCCCCTTCCCCTGTACTGGTTTTGTTCAGAACTGCACAGCTTCCATTTAAACCCATTGTTCAACTTCTTTCATCTGGTCGTTTCTGGGATATTATTTCCAAACCCTGGAAGAGCCCAAGGCCAGGTTGGATAGGGCTTGGAGCAACCTGGTCTAGTGGAAGAGTCTATCCCGGTCTATCCCTGAGTCTATCCTTGTCCTGGGCAGGGGGTGGAACACTTTAGGATCCCTCCCAACCCAAACCACTCTGACTTTACAATTTGATGATATTTAAAGTTACCTCCCAACCCAGCCTGTGATTCAAGGACCCCCAGCCAGACTCTGTGGAAGCCCCAGCTCTAAGAGCTGTAGAGTGCTGCAGACAGCTGGGAAGGTCTGTCCTCCATGGCTGAGGACTAGAGGCTGTGACTGGGCTCCTCTTCACTCTGCACCCAGTTTTCTGTATTTCTGGTATTTTTAACATGTGCAAACAATAAACAGCTTGGCATGGACAGGGTGGAGTTACACTTCCCCTGTTAGACAGGTGAAGCACGAGGAATCAGTGGGAGTCTCACAAACACTCCATATGCTGTTCATGAGGGTTTGGACATGGTATCAACACCTCTACTGGCTTAGGAGAGAGAGGATAATCGTGTTGAGGCTGTGAGTGTGGTCAGTGGCACTTTGTGACAGGTGTCAGAGGAGCCCAGCACGGCTCTGGGACCTCAGGAACTGATCTTCACTCCACACCTCAGCACTCAGCCACCCCGAGTTCATGGCTTGTTTCCTTCCCATATGCCACAGGCAGAGCAAACTCAAGAGAAATGCTAAAAAGAAAAGAAATTGATATGACCATATTTGCCATAAATAAGGAGAGCAAATGCAAAAGAAATTATTAAAAAAAAATAAAAAGTGGAAAGGGACATATTTATCATAAATCAAGATAATTTCATTAATTATAGAATTCCAGAATGGTTTGGATTGGAAGGAATCTTACAGCTCATCTTGTTTCACCTCCCTTCCACTAGACCAGGCTGCTCCACGCTCTGTCCAGGCTCACCTCAGAAACTTATTAATAGTGAAGGTTACTCTGAAGCTTAGGGAACAGCTCAAAAAGAGCCAAGGCTGGCTCATGAGTGCTGGCTATTCCTGGCTATATTTTGGGAGCTGTGGGAAGTATCCCAGGGTCTCAGTCATGACGCTTGACCAGCCTGCAGTGGAACTGCTGCTCAGAGGTTTTCCCCATTTTTGATAAGTGTTTGTGCCACCTTCCTCAGGCAGCAGAGTGATCTTTGGGCACCCAGCCTGCTCCTGCCCTGGCCTGGCCCATGGAATGCCTCGTGTAAAAGCAAATCCATGTCACTGGGATTGTGTCCCACGTCCATACCCTGATGCTCAAGTCGTGTCCTTTACCCTCTGACAAAAAAAAGTCCAATTGCACCCAGTGGCACATGAAGAGCCGTGCTGTTCCCTGTTTAACCGCAGAAATGGAGAGATTTTGATCCCTGGGCTCCCCCCACGGCTGCTGGGCTCTGCACTGACCCAGGGGAGCACAGAAAGAGGCTCTGGGCTTTACACCAAGTCCCCAGAGATGGGTTTGTACCACTGTGGCCCACAGTGGCATCTGGGATGTGTCCCTGTGAAAGTTTAGAGCAGTGGCATCATCCTCCTGACCCAGCTGGCGCTGCCTCGTGGCGAGGCTGAACCAGCGCAGGCCCACGGCACACGAGGAGTTAATGAAAACTGCTGGATTAAAATCATTACATTGTCACTGGCAATCCCTGCTGTTAGCCACGGGGAAGGGCCTCGTCTGCAGCTCCCTCACAATAAAATGAAGGGTAATTTCATCCAGTCACCCGCTGCTGACCTATTTAAAGTACCCCGAGCAGGGCAGAGCAGGTCGCTGCTGCCTCAGCCCACGGCAACTGAGTCACGCCGCAGGTGACATGTCCTGGGGCCACCTCTTTGGGGGCACAGGGCACCCACAGCACCCTCTCAGTGTGGGCAGCGTGAGCAGGCAGCTGGTGCTGCTGGCATGGCCCTGGGCAGGCTCTGTGCTGGGGTGCCAGAGATGCCTGGGGAGGGAAGGGGCTGCACAAACACAGCTGAACCCCAGCCCAGGGGTCACAACCCAGCACAGAGCCCATCCTGTGCACCCAGGCTTTGGGGAGCCCTGTGCCTCCTTCCTCTGCCCCTGCTCAAAGCCCCCCATCCTCCTGTGGGCTGAGGAAGGGGAAGCTTCCCTGTACTCATTGCCACTGGAGCTGCAGCTTTCCAAACTGGGCTTTTAAGACTTGAAATAACTCATCTTTCTTGCAGTGATTTGGTTTGCACAACCAAGTTACTGCAACGGCTGCAGTGGTAAACTGCATGCTGGTGTCTCCTTGGTTTGGAGGTCAGGCTGGGAGGCACCCAGGCACCAGCTCCAGGATCCTGGGATATGCCAGAGGATATGGCTCTGCTGAGAAGATCCACAACTCTGCTGCGTTGTGGACACTGGTCCCCAGCAGGGCTTGCCTGGCTTGGCTGGGTGACTCTTCAGGGAGACACGGAGCTGAAGCCTCCCATCCACTCTACAGAGGATATACAATGACATTAGAAGGCTATTATATCTCTTATAATATTCAGTCTTTTCCAGCTCTTGGAGTCCCTTGGTGACTATGGGAGAAATGCTGCTCTCATAAAAAAAATTCTGAAATCTTTTGCAGCCCCACTGGCACAGAAAAAAAGCAGTGGATGCGATCCCAAGGGCTCCAAAAGGCAGCTGCAGGGGGAAAATCCTAAAACCTTCATGGCCCTAAGCCAGTCATGGCCAGGCATGAATCCACCAGTATCTTCTCTGCTGGTTGCCCTCAGCCCTCTCCAGGGTTTCTCTTGTCCATGCACACCTTCCCCTCAGGCTCCCATCTCCCTCCCACCCTGGAGCCTCTCTAACCATTTTCTCTCCACCCAAGCAAACTGATATTCCCCTTTTCCCAGGCCACTCCATAGCCCCAAACTATTCTGGTGTCTCCCTCACTGGAGACAGGGTGGGGGAAGGCAGCATGGGGGAGGCAGGAAAGAGGAGTAATGGGGTGGGAGATGTGTGGGCATGAGCAGGGTGATGCCACCACCTGTCACAGGGACATCTGGGACCACTTCCAGTGTAAATTCATCCTAGCTGGAGATGGTCAGGGTCTTACCAAGCTCAGCCTGATCATGTCCAAGGAAGCTCAAAGAAACCCACTGCTGGCCATGACAGGGGTGATGGAGCTGCTGGGTGGGTAGAAATCATGGACCTAATTAATTAACTAATTAATAATTTTAATAATTAAGGTTGTGAAAGCTAAGATCTCCAGCGCTGCCAGGTCTGCTCCTAAACCACATCCCCAAATGCTACATTCACATGGTTTTGAAACCCTGCAGGGATGGTGACTCCACCACTGCCCTGGGCAGCCTGTGCCAGTGCCTGACCACCCTTTCTATAAGAATTTTACCTACTATCCAACCTAAAGCTCCCATGGCAGAGCTTGAGGCCGTTTACTCTATTCCTGTCACTTGTTACCTGACAGCAGAGCCCAACCCCCCCCGGCCCCGCCCTCCTTAATGTTGACAAAACTGCATAAAAAGGCCTTTGTAGTGCCAAATTGTGTATTTTCTTAAATTGATGGAGAAGGAAATGGTGAGAGCCAGTGGCACAAAGATCACAGGGACAGGGCTGAGTGGAGCTGGACCAGGGCTCCCTGATGGATCCAGGGGAAGGTCACTGGGATGGATAGAGCTGGAGAACTGTATGCATGAGGGGAGAACTCGCTGCACCCTCCACTGCCTGAAAAGGCTGGAGAGAGGATGGAGATTTGGGTGTGCAGAGAAGGGACACTGGCAATGGGCTAAGGCTGCTCTGAGAAGCTGTGGCTGCCCCATCCCTGGAAGTGTTCAAGGCCTGGTTGGACTGGGCTTGGAGCAGTCTGGGATAGTGGAAAGTGTCTCTACCCATGGCAGGGGAGGATGAAATGAGCTTTAAGGTCCCTTCCAACCCAAACCAGTCTGGAATTTTGGGGTTCTGTATTACAATGGGACATACAGGAAAACTCCTTTAGCTTGAAAGTGGACAAGCACAAGCACAGGGTGCCAAAAGTCTCTGCTGCAGACCACGTGAAGTAAGTCCTGTCATTGAAAACAGGTTTCCCTTTTTTTCCTGTGAGGAAGATTAATACCTTTCAATTTTTAAAATATGTAAAGGTTTTCTAAATGTTCACTTGACTCCATGAAAAAGAATTTAAAAAATATTTAAAAACTCCAGTATTTTGAAACTTTAAAAACTACTCTGCCAGGCCAGGCCATGTCATTTTAACACTCTTGTGATTGTGTGTGTTTTCCTGCCTTACCTGCAATGGGAAATCATTTCCGAGGGCCTTTGCTAGAGGCACGAGGTGGATTACCAGACCTGTGTCCTTCGTTTAGGAATAATAGCCATTCAACTCCTTGTTGCTATGGGGCTGCAATTTCCAGAGGTGATCCCCATTATCAGAGAGCTGGCTGCTGGCAAGCAGTTAATGAGAGAGCTTTGAAACGGCTCAGTGAAAACCCAGCTCCCTGCAGGCTTCAGAGCAGCTATGAAAGAGGAGAGGGAGCCAAAGCTGGGTCCAGCTGTGACTGTCCCGGTGTGAAGTGGTGACAGCTTTGCTGTTGCTGCACAGACTGAGGGAAGCCCCTCTTGGAGCCAGCACAGGGGATTTTCTGCAGAGATTGATCATAAAATCATAGAATTCCAGATTGGTTTGGGTTGGAAGGGACCTTAGAGCTCATCCAATCCCACCCCCTGCCATGGGCAGGGACACTTTCCACTGTTCCAGGTTGCTCCAAGCCCCCTCCAACCTGGCCTTGGATACTAAAAAGGATGGGGCAATCACAGCTGATCTGGGCAGCCTGTGCCAGTGCCTCACACCCCCTCACAGCCAGGAATTCCTTCCCAATATCCCATCTATCTCTGCCCTCTGGCAGTGGGAAGCCATTCCCTCTTGCCCTGGCATTCCAGGTCCTAGTCCCAAATCCTTCTCCAGCTCTCTTGGAGCCACTTTAGGCCCTGGAAGGGGCTCTAAGGCCTCCCTGGAGCCCTCTCCAGGTGAGCAACCCCAGCTGTCCCACCTTGGCTCCAGAGGGGTTCCAGCCCTCAGAACATCTCCATGCTCCCACTGCCCACAGGCAGACTGGAGTTTTTCAGTGGCACAAAGACTGAACTCTCTCCTGTGTGTTAATGACCTTTGGGTAATTAGGGAGGTTGTGGCATCCAGGAAAGGTCCGTTTGCCCTCTGGGTGCAGGTCCAGGAGCAGGGAGAAATTTTTGTCTCAACATCTGGGGAAAGTTGAGAAAGATTTAAAAAAAAAAAAAGTGTTTTCCATGAACGCATTAATTAAATGAAATGTATAAAAAGGAGTTTAATCTTGTCAAGGAGCCAGAGGGCTCTGTGCTTCCTGAGGGACCACGAGCTGAGAGCCAGGGATGATGATGCCGTGGCCAGTCAGGGATTCCACCAGCCCCATGGTACCTGAGCAAGGGGAGCAGAGCAGCACCAGCCTCACGGCAAGGGGCAATAATTCAGAGGCTCCTTCATCAGGGGAACTGGGGATGGGGAGGCAGATCCAGCATCAATTCACACACCAGGGCCAGGATCAGTGGAATCCACAGCCAGGGGGTGGGCACGGCTGCACTGGGCACAGCAAATCCCAGGCAAGGACCGAAGGCTCAGGTTTGGAGCTTAAATGCAGCCCTTTGGGCCAACAGGCAGGGCAGGGAGGCTCCAGGTGAGGCTGGCCCAGGCCATTGTTACTCCCTTGGCAAATCCTCCTGGAAATGAGGCATATCCAATCCTTAGCAGGGAGCGGTGTTCCCTGTTTTGTTTGATTTTACCACAAATCTGTTTTCAAAAAAATCTGAATTCCTAAGTCTTGGAAAAAAAAAAAAGAAGAGTAAAACCATCGTGCCTCTGTATCACTTACTTTTGAGAGGAATAGCGGAGTTGTCTTTACAAACAAGCTGTGGGTCTGCTGGTAGATAAAACCAGCACCGGGAGATAAAAGAAACAATGAGGATTCCACTGATTGATGAGTGGAAAAAGATACTGCTTTTACAAATAAACTCTAGGTTTGCTGATAAATTATATTAGACATTGTAAGATGAAAGAAACAATAGGAAAGAAAACCTTTAAATTCTGTAAGAATTAAAAATTAAAGGGGAGGGTTATACATTAGAGGGGAATCCTTGGTATCAGGAGTTCTGGGAAGTCTGTACCTCTCAAGTACCTCAGCCAATGGGGAATGAGAGAGGGAAATGCGGCCGGGAAATTGGGATAAAAAGGAGGCTGCGACCTCCAAAAATTGGAGAGACCCCAGGGGAATGAACGCCCCATGGCCTCTCCCTGTATTCGAATAAAGCAAAGGGACTCCTCCGTCTCCTTTTTGGACATAAACCTCTGATGTTTGTGGATTAATTTTCCCGACACTTCGAAGAAACCTTTGAAAACACGTCCCGGTTGCCTCCAGTAAGGAATATTTCCTCCCAGGTTTCTGACCCTCGCCCCCCGACTCCCCGAGCTGCGCAAGGACAGCAAATGGCGCTGCCGGCCACGCCCGAGCCGCTGGTCCTGGATACGGGAACGCGCAGCTGCAGCCCCTCTGCAACTCTGCTCCATCCTTTGACTTCCAAAGCTCACTGCAACTGCACAAAACCGCCAGTAAAATGAACCAGCTGGTAACGGGACACAAAGGCCGACAATGGTGCCTGGTAGGACACAAAGGACACCCTGTGGGACGACAAAGGCCTGGCTGGGCTCTGCCGTGTGGGGCCGTGGGAGGGAGAGAACCCCCCTCGCCCCCCTCCTGTTTCAAAGGGCTTCGAGGAGAGAAGGGCAATTAGAGCTGGCAATTGCCTTCCCCCGGCAGCCCCCCTGTGTCACTGGGAGAAGCTGACAGCCCAGGGAGGAGGGGACAGTGCAGCCCAGCCCCTGTCCCTGGGACATGGCGCTGCTCTCGTGGCGTCGGGCAGTTGCCTGGACCACTGAGAGCCTCCCTTGCAAATTTTCTAATTCCTTCTTTACCTGCCCAAGCATCTGGGCCTCCTTCATCTGCTCAGACTGATTTGAGGCGGTTTTGCTTCTTGCCAATAAAAAAAACCTGACCATAAAACATCCCCGTCAGCCCTCTCTAGCCAGCAAAACCAGACCTTGCCATGTTCCCTGTGAGAGGACCTGCTCTGAGCCAGGGGCTGGGCAGCAGCTGGGGCCTTCCTGAAGACCTGTAGGTGCATCTTTTGGCAGGAAAATGGCAGGAATACCTTTCAAGGTGGAGAGATTGAAGAACAGTACTAGGGGAAAGCCATAGGGGAGAGCTTTTCCTTATGTAATCATATAATCCCAGAATGGTTTGGGGTAAAAAGGACCTTAAAGATAATCTCATTTCAACCCCCTGCCGTGGTTTTGGTGATGAGAGAGCCTTGGGTGACAGCAGAACTCCCACCCATCTGCTCACTTCCCAAAACAATTGGGGGAAAAAGGGGGCAAGAAAACTCATGGCTGGGATAAGATGGGGAAGTCACCAATTACTGTCACAAGTTAAAAGAGACACAATTTGGGGAAAAGTAATTTAATTTATTGTCTTAAAATTTGGGTAGTGGGAAACAAAAAGACAAACATCAAACCAACATGTTTCCTCCTCACTCCCCAGTCCTTTCTTAGATTCAGTTTTGCTTCTTCACTCCAAACTCCCCTCATCAGCCCCCTCCAAAAAAAGTGGTGCAAGGGACATTGAGGGCAGCAGGTCAAGGTCAGCACAAAGTGGTTTCTTCCTCTTGCTCCTTCCTCCTCACCTTACCTGTGCTTCAGCATGGGAACCCCACAGGCTGCAGCCCTTCAGGGAAACCTCCTGCAGTGTTGTCCTTCATGGGCTGTTTTCTTCGGGAATATCCATTTGCCCTGGAGTAGTCCCCCATGGGATGCTGTGTGAGTATCTGCCATGGCATGGTCCCCTCCAGGAACAGATGCAGGGAACATCTGCCCTAATCTGAGTCCTCCTTGGGCTGCAGGGAAAATCTGCAGTCCCATGGAGCCCCTCCTGCTCCACCTTTCTTCTCCTCTTTCGCTACTCAGTTTGCTCTTTCCTTCGCCTCCTCTTCTGGCATTTCCTTCCCTATCTGAAATGTTTTCATACATTTTCACAGTGAAACCATCAGCTTCACTGGTGGGCTCAGCCTTGGTCACGGTGCTGACTTGGACCAGCCCCCTGAGGGGGCTCTGCTGGCCGGGACTCCCCCCGCTGCACACCTCAGCCGCCCTCAAATCCTTCCTGTGAAAGCCCATGTGGGATGGCAAGCTGCATCCCCAAATTCAGCTAGGGAAATGGGATGGGAGGGGAACTCTAGAAGAAGGAGGAGTTTCTGGAAGCAGGAGGGGTGTGGGCGGCCCAGCAGGCGCTGCAGGAGGGAAGGGGCTCTCTGTAGGGAGAATTTCCCACACTGCTGATTTCCAAAGTCTCTGTATTAGTCACCTTAGAGCATAATTCAGCTGGAGAGAGCCTGATGGGCATTCTGGCTATCTGCTCCAGGGCAACCTGTGTAAAATACCTGGTAATGCAGCATTCCTTGGCTGGCAGTGGAGACAGATGCAGCCAGACCCGGCAGCTTGCGACCTGGGCAGATCTTTGTGTTGATCTGCAGCTGAGTGGGGGGAGAAGCCTGAACAGCCCTCAGCCAGCTGTTTGTTTTGGTCATTCCTTATCCTACTGACTCCTGGTCAGAGCTATTCCACGGATTGACCTTTGCAGCCCTTTGGGGTTATGAAACACAAAATCCTTTGGCTGCAGTGCCCGTTGGATGTTCCCTCCTGGCTGTGGCTCCCTGGGTCACAGGGATGCCCTGGGAACAGGAGGGAGAGGCTGCCCTGGAAATCACAACATCTTCTTATGCCCCTTCTGAGGTTTCTCTAAGCTGGGACCCAGTGGAAAACCATTCAGTGGAGGCCACTCTCAGGTCCCCCAAGGATGGGTTGAGAAATATCGTTTGTTTGGCTTAATAAGAAAGTTTTAAATCAGAATAGGTCACTTAGAATTATAACATTGTGTGGTTTAGCTGCTTGCTTAGCTTTCCTTTCTTAGTCTGAGTAGCTGGATTTGCAGAAGCCTCAAGTCACAAGCTCTGAACTCTCACCCAGATGTGCTTTTGGGTGGAATGGAGTTCATTTTCCCAGTAATTTTCCTCGTAGATGGTACAGAGCTGTGTCTTGAATGCAGTAGGAGAGATATGCTGATAACACACTGATGTTTGAGCTGTTGCTGGGCAATGCTTTCCCTGAATCAGGAAGGTTTTGGGCTCCCAAGCTCTGCTGGCTCATCGAGTTCTCAGGAAGCACAGAGCAGGAGATAAGGAGGCTCCAGCCTTCAGTGGAAGCTGCAGCTCCCTAAGATAACAGAAGTCAATGGCCTGTGTGTGGAGACAGAAAGTCCAACAAGGTGTTAAAAGACCTCAGACCAAAAATCACCACTGGAGGCTTAAAGGGCATGTGCACAAACTGCGAGGGTAGAATAGCCATGGGATCTCTTTTTGCAGGGTCCCTCTGCAGAGACACCCAGCTCAAGCTGTTGCCATTGCTGTAGCACTCAAATATTTCTTTTTTTCTTCTGCAATAGGGTGTCTGAGACTCTGCTGCAGGAAGCCAAGGGCAAAGAAACTTTTCTAACAGTTTGACATCTCAGGTGGGACCCAAGACCACAACCTTGGACCCTTTCATCTCCAAAGATCCATTACCAGCAACGTGTGAGTTGAGTTCCCCTGGGACCTTTGGCACGGGAGGCTGTGTCAGTTTAGAAATGGAATTCTCCGGTTTAGTGCTCCCATGCTGCCCCTTGCTTCCCTCTCCCCCTCCACCTGTGGGTGGCTGAAGAGGACATTTGGAGGCATGAAAGATAAAGATGGCAGGTTGAGATTAGAACAATTTACTGGAAACAGCAATGAGATAAGAAAATGAACAATAGCAGCAACAATACTAAGGACAAAGTGTCTAAGAAACAATTCACTTGGAAAAAAAACCACCCAATAATAGACAATACCCAACCACTTCCCCAGCTGAAAGGGACCCCTTTCCCCCTTCTCCCAGAAGAGTCTCTTTCCCTGTTCCCAGCAATTCCACTAGGTGGAACAGAACAACCTCAGATCCTGGTCATGCCCCTTCCAAGCTACTGCAAAAATTAACCCTGTCCTGGTCAGAACCAGGACCAAGGCACTGAAGGACGAGTGTTAAAATTCCATCAGTAGATTTGGTGAAAATACTGGAGTGAGTTTCTCTGTGCTGGGAGGGTTGAACTCCTCTCCTGCTGCTTCTCCAGGCGGGAGCAATAACAATAACAATTAATTAATCCAAGCAATAACAGCCTGGTCAGCACAAGGCACACATAGAGTAGGATTTAAATCCCTCTTAGTTCCTGAAAATGATGGCAAAATACACCCAGCACTGAGAAAGGGATGCCTTTAACTGAGGTACTACAAAATTGGGAAAAGAATCTTTGGCACAGTAGGTCTATCAAAAGAGCACACAGATATTTCATATGAAGGAGATTGGCCATTTATAACCAGAGATGGAGCCCCAGCAGAGCAGTGACCACCACAAGGGACCTTTGACAGTGCAGACTCACATTTCTGAGGCATTGACTGGGTTCCCAGGATAAAGGGATTGTTGTATGTGTGGGATAACTGGGCATGAGGCCTCCATAAAGAATGTTGGTAGCAGGGACAGAAGGAAATCAGAGTTCCCAGAAATGGGGAGCAACAAAACCATGAGGAGCCTGATCTACTGTAATTAGCAAGGAGGTTGTTGGCAGCCCCATTCACCAAAATTTGGGCACATTTCTGGGGCACAGGCACGTGGCTATACAGGCTCCACTGGATATTTTGGGCACTGTCAGATTCTGGGCTGCTATTGGAGATACTGGAATGAAGGGATGGTACTGGGGAGATTGCCCCTTCCTATGATGATCTGAAGAAGGGATAGGATGGCAGGTCCCCTGAGGTGCATAATGCCCCTGGGTATGGAACATGACTGGGTGCATAACCATGCCTTCCTCTTTGGAGAGCATTTACGAGGTACTTTATAAATAATATAATATAATACAAATTAATATAATAGTTTATTATCACCATTTCCAGCTCACAGCATGGTACAGATACCCACACCACAGCTCCCCATTTTCCACTCTGCAGTACCGCTGGAGCCAGGAAATCACCAGCAATCCTCCCTCTGGCTGCATCCCTGGACAGATGCTGTGCTGCTTGTGGAGGGGTGAGGCCTGGCCCATTAATCCGTGCTCAGAGAGGCTGGCAGCTGGATTAGTGCTTCAGATGCTCTTAACATCTGCAGCTGCAGGACAGCCCCAAATTCATCAGCTGGAAGCTGGAGGTAGCAGTGAGGCTGGTAAGAGCTCTTTTTGGGGGGTTGGGGATTGAATTGCTGCCCAGGTAGATGGATGAGGGAGATTTTATGGGAGATTTTGTGGGAAAGATGGTGGTGGTGCTCTTATCCTGCACTTAAAATCCTGTCACACAGTCCCTTGGCTGTGGGTGTGTTTCCCAAGGATAAGGGGATGTTGTTGGCTGTGTAGAGGGAACGAGGTGAAGGAGACTTGCTGGGGGCTGGAAGGACCCTCTGGAGGAGCCACAGTGAAAATGTGTCAGCCCTGAACGTCTCAAAGTTTCAGTTTCTTGTGTTTGGAGGTGAGATGAGGATGGTCAAGGGAAATGGGAAGTCCCAGAGCTTGGGAATAAACATAAGATGCTGCCAGACCAGAGGCAGAGAGAGAGAAGGTGTTGCTGAGGACTTAACTTTTGTGGTTACTGTGATTTATCTCATACAATGGTTTGGGTTGGAAGGGACCTTAAAGATCACCTTATTCCAACTATCAAAATGTCCCTGTTGAAAGCCAGTCTGTCCCTGCAGCCCTGCTTACCTGAGCTGGGCTTTGTTACTTGGGGCTTTGTTACCTCTTTGTTCTGACTGCTTTTTTGCCCTACACCAACTCTGTTCTCTTCATCACAGGGGTTTATGAGCCCTTTATTTGTAGGGACCAGCAGCACAGGGGATGAGAAGAACCTACTGAGCAGCCATGGAGGGGTTACAGCTGCGGGTAAGGATCCCCTCGTGCACCTCCCACTATCCCTCAGAGTGCCTGGCAGATAAGAGGGAAGAAATCCCAGCTCCATTTCTGTCCTGGGAGCCTGGGAGCTGGGAATGACTCCCTTGTCTGTCACTGTGGGGGAACTCCAGGAGGCTGTTCAGGATTAAGCCCAAGAGTGCCTGAGCTCCCGGCTTAACCCCCAGGTCCCTCCCCTTGAGCAGTTCCAGGGGCTGACTGGAGGCACTCAGGGACTGGCCCTCTCCTGCTTAATCGCCTCCTGTTCAGATGTCAGGAGTAGATGAAGCTGCTATAAATAGATGGTGAAGCCCTCTTGGTTTCAGCTGTGATTCACACACATGGCACAGAAGCATTAAGAAGAATTAACATCCAATCTCTCAGGCACTTTCCTGTGCAAACGCCATCCTGTCCCTGTTACTTAAGCTCCTTTCCCGGGGGAGATCAGCGGCACTCTTTGGAGAGCCTGGATGGGCCAAATGGATGGAGAAACCCAGAGCAGGACTCCTGGGGAGATAAACCTGGAGCAGGACTCTTGGGGAGATAAAGCCGGCTGCTCCAACCGGTGACAGGACAGTACCTGCCCGTGACACACGCAGAGCTGCCTCTGGAGGATGCCGAAGGCTCCTGCTCCCCCCTGCCCGGGGCTCAGGCTGGCCAGGATGGGGTTTGTGAGGTGCCCACACGCCCGGACGAGGGACAGCAGCCTTTGGGACTGAGGCAGCTTCTGGAGGTGGTACGTGAAAAGCTGGGGGTCTTTCTGGCTCTCCCTAATCCTTGCTGAGCTGTGCTTTGACCGAGCAACCCTGGTGGGGCAGGACAGTGACCTGGGTGGTCCGTGGGAAATCCTCAATTTTTCTCCCCATCCTAATTTTGCAAAGCTCAGGGGGAAAAAAAATGTATTCTACTGCTAAGCTGTCCCCATGGGAAGCTGTGTGCACTCATTCCTGCAAGTGTTTGCATTCATTTGCATGTGTTTAAGTGCTCAGTGTCCCCCTCCCCCTGCCTTGCTGTGTCTGTGCTGTGAGCAGTGACAGTCACAGAGGCACGGAGTGCGGGGGAAACCAGAGGAAGGTGAGACCAGACAGGTCCTGGAGTGGGAATTGCGATGAGTGTTTTTAGGGATCTATCCATCTGCTTGCCTGACAGTCTCCCAGGTGCAGGAGAAAAGTGGTATTTTCCCTGAAAGGTAGTTTGGAGGGTAGAGCATCTCCTCGGGTGGATGAATATTTCTCACACTTTCAGGCGTCTGGTGTCCCATCAATAAAGGAGAGATCCATATCTCTAATCCATTGTTTTGCCAGGGTTTCTTGGCATTCCCACTGGATCATGGGGCAGAGAGGGAAAAAGCCATTCAGAGCACTCATGATCCACATGAAGTAAAAGGGAGTTTGGACTGAAGGATGAGTTTGGACTAAAAGATGAGCTCAAAGTCAGTGTTTTTGTGTCCTCAGTTAGTGGCTATGGGAGTCTGGAGTCCATGAGATGAGGAATACATCAGAAAATAATCTTCTCACCTTGTTCTTTGGGACTCAGGAATCAGGGCTTCTCAGTGAAGCAAGGAAAGAGGCAGAAAAATGGTCAGAGGAACTGAAAATTGGTGGAGGATGGATGGAAGATGGGACTAAATCCAAGAAGGTCACCCCATGACCACTCCAGGGCAGAGGGCTCTGTCACACTCCTCACTGCAGGAAAACAGTTCCACACACTGAGCCCTGCCACTGTGGGGGGATTAAAGAGATCTCAGCACAGGCTTTTCCTTGAGTGATGGAATCTCCTGCCTGCTAAGGCCCTGAAGGAGGTTGGTATATCCAAACAAAAATGGGATTGGTGTCAGGATGGCATTCCCCTATTTAGTAACACATCACAGGCTGGAATATGGACCTGGAGCACTCGAGGAGGCTCAGGTGTGAGTGGGTCTGCAGGTACCTGCACAGTCTTAAGCCATCCTTGAATTTTAATTATGTTATGAAGAACCTGACATAAGCTGCTTTCAGAAATTCCTATAAGGAATGTCTGACCAGGCTGAAGACCTTCAGGAAAAATTATGATATATTTCTGTTATGATGCAGAGTTCCAGTGAAGTCTGGAAAACCCAGCTGGATCCACTGAATCATGTGTGAGTCTGGGAGAGGCTCTGTGGATTCCCTGGCTGTGAGTGACAAGGCTCAGTTGATTTGCAGAAGCTTTTGCATGAGCTATCCTGTACATCAAAAGCAGGGAGGGGGAAAAGGCTGTGTGGAAATCTAAAGGGAATATTTCAATCTGTCTATCCTACAAGTGAGTCCAGACAACCTGAAACAGCTTAGGAATGTGGAGCATATTGGATGCAAATGGCAGGCCATATGTTTTATAACATTAATTGCCAAACTTTCAAAAGCACCCTCCTGACCTCCTGCAGGCAGTGAAGGAGCACAGCTCAGGCTCAGGCACCTCCTCATTTGTCATCTGTTCCTTGTTTTTCTTCAGCATTGATCTGGTTCTCTCACCAACCTGGATGGTCTCCAGTGTTGTGAGAGCTGCACACACTCAAATATCAGGCAGTTTCCCAAAACATGGCATCTGTAAATGCCAAGCTTACAGATGGTACGTGATAGAATGGGATTTACAGGCACAACAGAGAAGGGTAAGGGCAGCACAGAGTGAAAAATTCCATCATTCATCTAGAAAAGCTAGATCTGCTCAGATGGTCTGGCTGGTGGCTGCCATGAACAGATGCTGGACTCTGGAAAAAGGGGCTGGAAAGATATCCAGGACTAAGTCATGGTGGTTGAGAAAGGAGGAAGTGAGAGCTGTAACTGAGACTCCTGCTAGACTGGGATGAAGAGTTTCACCTGCAGGGAGGGGAGAAGGCAAAAGGAGTGGTTCGTGCTCCACAAGAACCAACAAGGGGAGGAGAGTTAATGGCTCACAGAGCTCACTGAAAGCCAGGAATCATTTCTGGTTCCAGTTACCACAACATGGGCTGGTCTGCCCTGCCCTGGTGCAGCAATGGTATTGAAATTATCCCAGAATCCTAGAATAGTTTGGGTTGAAGAGACCTTAAAGCTCATCCCATTTCACCCCCTGCCATGGGCAGGGGACACTTCCACCAGACCAGGTGAGTCCTGTCCCTGCAGCAGCTTTATTCTCCAGCCCAGGGGCCTCTCTCACAGCTGACACACACAGGTGTTTTCTCTCTCTTGTAGCCCGTTCCTTTTCCATTCCCAGCAGGCACCCTGCAGCCGGAGCTTCCTCAAACTCACTGCCATGGAGGTGAAGTGGGTCCATGTCTTGGTTGTCTTCCTCTTCCTGCTGTCCGTGGCCATGACCGGCTGCTTCCTGTGGCAGTACAGCCTCCCCAAGGTGGAGCCCAGTGAGTAGGGGGTTTTAACCTTGCTCGTGGTGTGGCACAGAGATTTGGAAGACTAATGAAAGCTTTCTTCCCGTTTCTCCCCAAAGAACACTTCCCCAAACACAGATTTCCCCAGAAAACAATAAAGTAAGGCCACAGAGGAGGTGAGGGCTGGGTTGGTGCAGGCACCACATCACTCTGGTGGTGTCCAAAGAAGCTCCATCACTCCTGGCCTAGACTTGGATAACTGCTAAGGAAGCATTTTCTTTTAGATTCTTTATATATTTTTTTTCTTCTGTTGTTACTCCAGTTAGTTACCCCAGTTTAGAAACAGGGTTTTTTTATACCTTACCATGTGCTTTGGCTTCAGGGTTTGCTCTCTTTCCTATTCCCCAAATCTTTGCCCTGGCTTAAGCCCCCTGGTTCACACCAGAATTCATGGAATCACAGAATGGTTTGTGCTGGAGGGACTTTAAAGCCCATTCTGTTCTACCCCTGCCACGGGCAAGGACATCTTCCACTGTTCCAGGTTGCTCCAAGCCCTGGCCAGCCTGGCCTTGGACACTGCCAAGGATGGGGCAGCCACAGCTTCTCTGGGCACCCAGAGTGCCAGGGCCTCAGCACTTCCCCCTCACAGCCAAGAATTCCTTCCCAAAATCCCATCCATCCCTGCCCTCTGGCAGTGGGAAGCCATTCCCCCTTGTCCTTGTCACTCCATCCCTTGTCCCAATTCTTTCTCCAGCTCTCCTGGAGCCCCTTTAGGCCCTGGGAGGGACTCTAAAGTCTCCCTGGAGCCTTCTCTTCTCCAAGAGAACACCCCCAGCTCTCCCAGCCTGGCTCCAGAGAGACTCCAGCCCCTGCAGCATCTCTGTGGCCTCCTCTGTTTATAGGAAACTCAGCTGATGCACTCGAGGCACTGCATGTGCGAGAATTAAATATGCACAGTGTCAATGGATCAAAGTTTTAAGTAACTCAAAGGTGGCATAAAATCCACGATGAAGGTGCCAGAAGTATTTCAAAGACCAAGGTCTGAAAAGGTTTCAAACCAGATATTTTTATCTCAGAGTGCCAAGCTGCCTGTAGGCTATGTGTATCCATCCCTGTCCATCTCCAAGATTTTCTAGTGCCATTTCTCTCCTCATCCCTTTTTCTGATGCTTCATGTTCACCTGGTAAGTGAGAAGATGGCATTTTGTCCCCATCTGACAGAGCAGGGTAGCTGTATTTATGAACACCTTGGGATCAGCTGGGAAAATAGTGCCTCCAAGTAAGGGAGTTCCCATCTCTCTCTGAGTTTAAAGATCTTTGCTGGCCACAAAAATTTAAGCTGTCTGTGGGATATGGAGGATGCAGCTGACTCAGGAGACAACTAATGGAGGAGGTGTGGGGCCTACCAAGTGGTGTTAGTGCTGGATTTCAGGGGGCCCTCACAGGTCACTCCTGGCCCCATTTCTGAGGTTATGGTACACAAGTGATGACTCTTGGTCACTGTTCTCCTGAACCCCCACTCAGACTTTCCTCTAGACATGGGCAGGCCCTTCCAGGAGGGCTAAACCCTCTGCCAGGCACCCCAAAGTCTTCTGCAGCCCCAGTTCTTTACTCTCCCAGTCTGCAGAGTTAGCTGAAGTACATCCTGTGTCCATCCCGTGTTGGAATAAACAGTAGCAGGGCACAGTGCCCCTGCCAGCCCTGTTTTACATCAGAAAGAAAGAATTCAGCATTGTCCCTTCCTTATGCAGAAGTGTCCCTTAGGCCAACAAAAACAAGAAAGCTTCTGGTGGCTGCTGGATGAGGTTCAAGCTTGTCTGTGTGTCTGTGGAAGTCACCTGTGTCACCCTAAACTGTTTTCCAGATCCATCTGTCATGGAAGTGAGGTCAGAAGCTGTGCAGATGTGTCCCCGCTATCCTGAGCCAGTCCCACTGGACCACCCCCTCCCCATCCTGAAGGAGGCACTGGAAAAGGTCTGTGGGGAGGAGGGACCAGAGAGACACACAGCTCTTGGCTGCTTTTCTCCAGGGGTGCAGGGGAGATGGTGGATTTTGCCACTGAACATCCCTGGGGAAGGAGGTGGGGAATTGAGGAGGGGAGGAACACGCAAACCTAGAAACAGACGTGTGAAACTCCTCCAGTGAACAGGTCAGTGAGCAGTTCTCTTGCCCAGAGGATGAGCTGGGGTGGACAAACATCATCACTTGTCCATCAGAAGGTCTGGTGAGCTTCCACGAGCAAAAAATAGTGTCTCTTGGCATGTGGTCCACTATTAGGCAGCTCTCATGCCCTGGAGCATACCTGGCTCAGGTACTCTCTGGTTCCAGCTCATCAGCCAGTGCCTATGCATTATTTTTCTTTCTTTGCTGGCTTTTCACACACCTGTGTTTAAAAATTGAAAAGGTGCTTGTACATAACCCCAGGGAAGGGAGTGGAGGGTAAGGGAAGGAGGAAGGAGAATGGGAAGGAAAAGAGGAAGAAGACCTGCATCTGACTGCAGGAGGGTGTGATACACTATCATTATACCCTCAGTATGAGATGGATCTGACATTTTAGCACTGCCTGAACTTCTGGTAGGCTCCATGTGCTCTGAGGAAATACTGCATCATTGCTCTGACTGTCTGGACCATAAGGATAGTCATGCTCTGACAGGATATTCCCTATTTTTAGCCCCTATCACATGTTCTCTCACTTGTCTCTTTCTCACAAGTAGAAGGCAATCAGCACTGAAAACAGTATTCAATGTGCAAGTGAATCAGGGATTTATACAAAATAATTTTGTGATTTTGTAAATGAACTGTTATATTTTATATTACTTTTCTAATAACCCCTCCTATTTTATTTGCCTTTTTGCCTTAAGGCACTGAGTAAATGTTTCCATAGGAACATCCACCACAGCCCTGATGTCTTGTTGCTGAGAGCTCAGGACCAGGTTTGGGCTGTTTCCCTGCACACACCTGACTTTATCCACACTGAATTTCAATTCCCATCACTTCACATCCACTTTTATGAAGTCTCTGCCTGTCTGCAGGTCCAGGCAGGTCTGAAGGTCAGACTCTGAGAAAAGGAGGACCGTGATTGTTGACATGAATCTTAGACTCACATGGGCTGGAAGAGACCTCAAAGCTCACCCAGTCCCACCCCCTGCCATGGACAGAGACACCTCCCACTATCCCAGGGTGCTCCAAGCCACATCCAGCCTGGCCTTAGACACTTCCAGGGATCCAG
>WAAG01060213.1:144636-175295 GCA_013390105.1 Tichodroma muraria | reverse complement strand
CTCACAGGTCACTCCTGGCCCCATTTCTGAGGTTATGATACACATTATTATTATTATTATTATCATCATCATCATTGTCATTATTATTATTTTATTTGATTTTAATTATAAATATTACAAGCACAAGCACCATATTCTTCTACACAGTGGACATGTAGCCTGAAAAAGGACATAGGATAATTCAACAGAAGCAATTCTAGAAGAAACAGATAAACAGGTAAAATACATTTTTTTGCCAGAACACCGTTCATGGGATCGCTCTCGAGCGCTTGGGAGTAATGAGTGTGGATGACATGGGCCTTCTATTGCTTGGTACAGACTGGATGCACTGTGAGACTCCTTTGGGAGTTCACGATCTCCTGTCCTTGCCCAGGTGGATCAGATGCTGCGGCAGAAGATGCACAGCTCCGGCCTCCCGGCCATGTCGGCCATCGTCATCTACAACGACACCGTGCTCTGGACAGGCAACTTTGGGAAGAAGAACGCCTCCGACCCCGCCTCGGGGGTGCCCAATGAATATACCATCTACAGGTGAGACACCTGGCACGGGTGGGAGAGCTGGGAAAGGGCACACACTCCTATGGAGAGCTGACATCTGGCAATAGGGACGTCGTCACAAAATGCAGGAAACTCTGCTGGCTTATGCTGGAACTTTGTGGGACAAAGAGAATTCCCAGATTTCCAGACACCGCATGTTGGTGGCTTACTGAGTTACTTTGGATTTGCTTATGTGTTTTTTCATTTAAGTCTGACAATATTTTAAATTGGAATAGCAATGACCCTAAAGAACCTGAAAACATACTACTCCTTACACGGGAATGGCTTCATCTCCAGGACACAAACCTGAAGACCAAGAACTGGCAGAGATTTGGAGAGCAGAGAGGAGACAGTGCCACAGGATTAAAAAAAATAATAATAAATGTCAGTTTAGGAAAAACTGATGTTTGGGATGAATATCTACAGAACACGTAAAGTAGACCTGTAAGCTTCTTCATCATTCTGGTGAAGTCAGACTCATATTGGCTGGGTTTTTTAGGTTACGACAGAATCAAGCTCTTAATGTGTGCTAAAAACCAAAAACAAAGATGAAGGAAATGCTTCCTTCCCCTAAAGATCAATTGAATTGTAAATGTGTTATCTAAGAAACACGGGCTGCACTCTGACTATAAAATTTTGTCCTGGGAGTGAACAATTTTGGACAGT
Organism: Tichodroma muraria; assembly: GCA_013390105.1. Classification (NCBI taxonomy): domain Eukaryota; kingdom Metazoa; phylum Chordata; class Aves; order Passeriformes; family Sittidae; genus Tichodroma; species Tichodroma muraria. The sequence goes on along the minus strand of WAAG01060213.1, from coordinate 174,092 downwards.
TTCAGCAGCTGAGATTATCTGTTTCTTCCCCATCTGTATAATGGCAAAATGACCTCATGCTGTTTTTCCTCCAGAACCATTGAATGTTTTGGGTTGGAAGGAACATTCAAGGTCTGGTTCCAACACTCCACCAAAAGTCAGGAGTCAGGCCCACATTCCTGGGTGGGCTCAAACCACCAGCCTTTCAGTTAACAGCCAAACGCACCAATCAGTTGTGCCACAGAAACAGCCTGGATAGACCCAAAAACTGTGGAAATCTGGCATTTAGGCACAGTTTGGTGGTGCTGGGTAAATGGTCCAACTCAATATCTTAAAGGTCTTTTCCAACCTAAATGGTTCTGTGATTTTAACCTTAAACTTCCAATAAACTACTTGAGAGTTTTTATGGTATTTGCTAACATTAATTTACAATTGATGTCATTTTATGAATGCCAAGTGAATAGAAAGAGATCAGCAGCCCACTGCACTGCTGGGGACAGACAGAGGTTATGTTGCAAATCTATAAAGATTCAGGTTTAAGGACATTAATTCAAACTTCCTACCTGTATTTTAGCCAGTCCCTCTGGAATGAGCAAAGGTGCCACTCATAAAATCACGGTGATCTCTTCTTTCCTCCTGATTCATGGGCTTCCTAATGCTAAATTTCTCCAAATGTTTCTTCCCTAACAGAATTGCCAGTGTCTCCAAGATCTTCCCCACCATTATGTTGTACAAGATGTGGGAGGAAGGAAAGGTCACATCTCTTGATGACCCATTGGAACGTTATGCCCAGAACTTTGTTATTAAGAATCCTCTGGGGAGGCTCAAGGACTCAGAGCAGAGATACACAGCGGACGGGCTGGTTTTTTTGGAAAAAGGCTCGATGCCACTGAAGCCATCCCCGGTCACCCTGCGCAGGATGGCCAGTCAGCTCTCAGGTGAGGCAGCTCCCTGAGTGTCCCTGGGCCTCTCTGCCCGGGAAAGACACCACAGAGAGAGCAGACCATATTCCAGGAATGGAAAAACCTGCTGGGAGGCTGTTTCCCACTCTGGACCCTGCACTGCGCACTTCCCAGGGATCAGGCAGGGCTCTTGGAAGCACGGTGTGTGCTCAAAGGGAGCTCTTGTCCAGGACACCTGCCAGGAAAGGGGCTGAGATGAGGGAGTTTTCTTCCCCTGCAAGGTGAACACAGATTCCTTTCAGGTGAACACAGATTCCTTTCTCCTCAGTACCGTGACCTGGAATCAGGCTCCAATTGCACAACAGTGTTTTCCAGCCCCAAGTGCTCTCATTTTTCTGAGATGTAGAGTTGAGGGTCAAATCTCTTTGCTTTAAATAGAAAGGCCTTGATTGCTGAGCTAAATTTAGCTGTCAGTGTGGTTCCTGATCCGGGATTCCTGAGCTATTAATAGCTTGGCATTTGCTGTCGGAGAAGCATTAATCTGCTGCTACCTTCAGAATTGGGGGACTTGTACATTAAGGGAGAAAGAGCTCACAGGACTAAGAACTTTAACCTTTCTCAGAAACAAAGCTGCTAATACTTCACTGAGAGATTACGAAATGTAATGGCCAAAGAGACTGTGCTGATATCACATGTGGTATTTTGATCAATCTCTGTAACACTTGCATTTTTCCAGGTTGAAATAAATACCCTGAAATTAGGACCTAAAATCAAAATAGCATGTCTGCAACTTGCAGGACCTCAGGATGGGGTACAGCATCATTTGAAGCAAGCCAATATGAAAATGAGGGCTCCCCAAAATGGAATGATACTGAAACCTGGAAAGAAGCAGATAAACAACCCAAAGTGGCCAGTGGCCACATCCCTGCCCAGCCCCTCTCCCTGCAGATAAGGTGTGGCTCTTTCCAGCCTGATGTTGTCTTCAGAGGCACCAATTCTGCCTGGTTCCCCTCTGACTCTCATGAGCACCTGAAGCTGCTCTGACTGCTCCTGTCACCTAGGGAGGAGTGCAGTGTACCCTAGAAATGTTGTGAGGAGCATATGTCAAAAGAGTACCTGATCATGACATAATTGCTTGTACCGTGCAGCCCTTCCACTGCTTCCATCACTGTGCTGGATTTGTGCCCCTGCTCAGCTCCTTTTATGCTCCTATGTATTTTTGGATTTTAGAATGTGGCCCAAATTTCCCAGAGCACCCCCACAGGACACACCGACCCTTGGACCCTGACAGCTCAGTAGAAGGAGATGCAGAGTTTCAAAATCCCAACTGCAAATCAAAGGAATGTTCCGGTTCCACTTTCCATTTGCTGTGTGTCAAACCCCAAAAAGGAATAAGTTCTGCTTAGCACTGGGATCAAAGCCACTGCATGACACATTGTAAAGTGGGTTTCATCTAAATTCTTCCAGTGGAAACTGATCTGTAATAGATCCTCATTATCTGGTCTCTCCATTGCATATTACAAAAGCAACTCCAAATGTTTTTCTCCTCAGCACTTGATGGGCCCATTGCTGGAGGGAAGCTCCAGCTTGTTAAGACCATGATTTTCTAATCCACACAAATGACAGGATGGGATGCGATTGTAAATTATTAACAACGTGCTTGTCACTTCAATTAGCAGCCCATGAGGTAGAAATCAATGACTCTGGATTGTATTATGCTCTGGTTTATCATTTCCAATGAACTTCACGGAGACACTGCACTGCTGTCACAGAGCTGCTGAACTCTCCCACTGCTCTAGCATTTTTTTTGCTGCCATTGGGGCAAGTACATAGTGAAGGAGCCCATTGTCCACTGGAAGATGTCAGTGCATCTCCTATCTGGTCGTGCAGCTGCACAAATAACCCCAGGGCAGGGGCAGAAGCAATGCTGTCATTCCAGCTCAAATGCCAAGTTCAGGCCAGCTGAGAAAAACAAGTGTTGCTGCCACAAAAGAATGGGGCCTCGTTCAGCTTTGCCAGGATGCAGGACAAGAGGAAAAGGCCTCGAGTTGCGCAGAGGGAGGCTTAGATCAGATATTAGGAAACAGATTTTCAGAGGAAGGGTTGTAAAACATTGGCAAAAATTGCCTGGGGAAGTGGTGGAGTCACCATCCTGGGAGGTGTTCAGAAAATGTGAGAAGTGGCACTTGGGGACATGGGTTGGTGGTGGACATGACAGTGTTGTACTCATGCTAGTGGTTGTACTCCATGACCTTGGAGGGCTTTTCCAACCTTAGTGAATCCATGATTAAGACATGGTCACTGAGCACACAATTGTGAGTCGTTTTTCTGTCAGAAACATTCATTTCCAAACTTCCTCCCAAACTTCCACCTCAAAGCAAGTTGCAAATGGTGGCAAGGATTCCATTCCAAAAGTGGTCCAAGTTCTGGCCTAGGCAAGCCACAGATCCTGTGCAGAGGAGCTGGGGTGATTCAAAAAGTACTGACAAAAAAAATTTAGGAATCCATGTACAATGAGGAATGAAAAGTGAAAAGAACTTGATGTTTTCTACATTGGGAAACCCTGAACAATTAAAAGTGGAAAGAACCTTGGTTTTTTCTATATTCAGAAACCCTTAATAAATGCTGCTAAAGATGAGGGAGAAGGTGAAAATACTTTAGGCCAAGCCTGGAGTTGTCCAGAGAAGCTTAGGCCCTCTGTGGTAAAGTGTAAAGAATGAAATCCTGTTAAAAGGCTACATGTTTGTAGCCAAGGGAATGCAGTCACATGGAAATACAGAGATTTCCCAACACCCCATCTACCCCTCTCTTCCGAACCACACTTGGGGATCCAGGATAATTTCCATCATTCATCTAGGCATTTTCACTGAGATGCAGCAGCCCAGAATTAGTGTTGGGGTAGGACCTAGGTAACCTGGAGTCAGGAGTCCATGACTTGATGCCATGCCCTGCAGCTCAGCAGGAGCAGGCCCTTGCTGTGTTTCCAGAGCTCTCGTGTCCACCACTGGTGCTTCCATTTTGCCACTGAATCTTGCCTTTGTTCTCTCTTCACCAGAGCCGTCATTTCCATGATTTCTCTCTCTTTCCCATGGCACAGGTCTGCCCAGGAGGCTGCGATCCACCAGCCTGCTCTGGAAGGGCAACACACAGGAGGCCCTCGCGCTGCTCAAAGACGACGTGCTGGTGGCAGACCCAGGCACCAGGTCAGATACATTCCTTTAGGAGCTTTTGGTCTGGATGTGTTCTCCACCCTCAGCCCCATCCCCAGCCTCCATGGCCAGTGGATAAAAGGGAGCCATTCCCAGAGAGACCTTCAGCCATCTCCCCACGTGCCTGTCAGAGGCTGGAAAAAAAGACTGTTGGAGGTGTCAGGGTTGGGTTTAATTTTTTAAGCCCAAATTAAATTGCTATACTTCACCTAATGAGCCTTAAATGATGCAGGTTTTCAAAAGCAGAAAGGCACTTTAAACAGTTTAAATCATCACAGATTTTAGGTAAAATCATGTCTGTGGTGAGTTGTTTGTCTCTAAATTATCTAAAAGGTCTATGAATGCTTGTTTCAATTCCTGTAGCCTGTTAAAAGTCTGTTACTTGGGTTGCAAACACTCAAAAATATCATAGAATTACAGAATCCCAGACTGATTTGGGTTGGAAGGGGCGTTGAAGATCATCTTTTTTCTGCCCCTGTGCCATGGGCAGGGACACCTTCCAATATCCCAGGTTGCTGCAAGCCCTGTCCAACCTGGCCCTGGACACTTCCCCACAGCCTTCAGCAGGATCCAGTGGACAGCAGATAAAGAAAAGGATTCAAACTATCTGGGAAGAAAAAGAATGCAAAATTGTTTGGTAATTAATTACAGTCTGAAACAATTTACCCAGAATGGCTGAGGATCTACCAGTCACTTGTGTTAGTTCTGTCCCACATTGTGTAGGAGGCTACAACACATATTCCTTAAGGGATTTTAGGATTTTAATACCATCATCTTCTTTAGTATTTTTATATCTTTATTGTAACTTATTTCTACTGGTATCTTTATTTTATGATCCCCATGAAGATAAATAAGGACATCCCCTCATAGTCTCTCAATGCCTTATTAATTGATACGTTGATAGTTTTTACTCTCTCTCCTTGTTCCTGGTTACACTTCCCAGCTAACAGATCATTCTTCCCAAAGGAAGTTCCCATTCACTGATATAGATGTTTTAACGTATTTTTCTATGTTGAAATTCAGCTCCATTTCAGATACAAGGTTTTACATACAGAATGTGCTTATTCTTAGAGTAAGAATATATATGCTCACCATGCTTTTATTCAACTAAATGGGCTGGAAAAGGTTGAAGTGGTACCAAATTTATGATCTAAATGGGTGTCAATGAGATGTGTGGCTTCACACAATTAAAAAAACCAACAGGGTTGAAAATATAATGAATTTTGAAAATGTATTTTAAGAAAATGCCCCTTCATATCTTCATGCCATTAAACTTCATTCAAGTGTGAAGACTTCAATCACTTCATGGTTATTAAAGACTGGAGTACTCAGGTTTCTTTAATGACTCCACATTGCTGGATGCTGTTTTGTGGGCTTTTAAGTGCTCTTTAAGTGCTTTCACCATCTTAAGGTAGCTTAGGTATCTAAGTGATTATCCCATGGCAAATCCCCAAAGAGGTTTGCCCGGGATTTTGAGACCTTTAAGGTGAGCACCTGGAACTCTCCACACTGCTCTTAAAAAGAATGGATGGTGAACAATTATAAACAGCAAGTGAGGTTATGCAAATATAGAGGGGTCGTTTCTTTTCCATCTTCAGCTCTCTCTGTACATCAGGGTTAAACACCTCTGCTGATGTTCCCGTAAAACATTTCTCTTTCTTGATTTAACAACAAATCATGGCCACAACGTGCAGCTTTTCTCTGTCTCCCCTTCATCTGTCATTCCATAAAATGAGAATTTTTCCCTAAAGAAGAGAGACCCAGCCACTGATTTTGCATATCACTGACGAACAGCCGATCCCAATATATTCCTCTTCCTTCCCAGATGCCACTACAGCAACCTGGCCTTCTCCCTGATGGCCCACGTGCTGGCTGACCACGCGGCCGACGGGCAGTACCAGCGCTGGATCTCGGAGAACATCCTGGACCGCCTGGGCATGGAGGACACCGGCTTCGACATCACGGTGCCCATCCGCTCGCAGATGGCCGTGGGCTTCTACGGCAGCCAGCAGCCGGCCCCGCTCTACGACCTGGGCTGGTACCGGCCCTCTGGCCAGATGTACTCCACGGCTGCCGACCTGGCCAAGCTGGCCATGGTCTTCTTGGGCACGTACCACCGCCGGCTGCTGGAGCCCGACACGGTGAAGACGATGCTGACGCCGCTGTTGAAGTGCTCCGTGGAGTACTTTGCCAACAAGACGGGCACGCCCTGGGAAATTAACGAGCAGTTGGGATATGATGTCATCAGGAAGGATGGGGACCTTGATGGGTACTCGGCAACCTTCTCTCTCATCCCCAAGCTGCGCCTGAGCTTCATCGTGCTGATGGCAGGGCCCAGACCTCAGGGTGGGGACATTGTGACTCGGACATACGAGTATCTCATCCCTGCCATGGAGACAGCGTTCAGAGAGGCCGACAAAAGCTTGGTTCCTCCTCCGAACCCAATCCCTTATGTTGGCTACTACACCTATTCCAACCTGACTTTCTATGAGATCAAAGTTGGAATTGGTGGGGTGCTGGTCATGCAGCAGTTTGGGCCTCACGTGGAAGAGTTGATCCCTGAAAAGTATCGGACAATCAAGCTCCACCACCTGGAAGATCGCGTTTTCCAAGTCGTTTTTGACAAGGAGTTCCCTTGTGTTCTGCACCTGGGCTCTGCCTCCATCTCACTGGAGACACAGAATGGGCAGCTCTTTAACTTCTACCCTTTTGACCGCAAGGGTTTGTCCCCTGGCTTTGATGCCCCGGGGCTGAACACCTACAATGTGGTGCGTGTCCTGCGCAAGCCTGTGTTCTACAGCTAAACATTCCCTGCTCTTCCCTCCGCTCCTGGGAGCTGGCTCCGAATCTGTGTCTTACCAGACTCTCCTGCCTCTGTGGCATTGCGGATGCCATTCAAAAGGGAAGGATGGAGGCAAATGACTATTTTGCCAAACAAATCCTTCCCACTTTTAAGACGACTTTAATGACTTGTCATTGGCCCCCAGCAGTGCACAACAGGCCAGCTGGACATACCTGCAGGAGAAAGAAGTGGGAATGTGCTGGATGGATGTGTTTGGATGCCATAGAAAAAGCTGAGCACTGAAGTGTCCACTCTTATTTTGTCTTTTTGCTGACCACTGTGGTGATCAACAGCTATCATCAAAGGGCTGAGAATTCCCTGGGTCTCTCAGTAAATGTCTCTTCATCAGTCCAAGGATTTTTCCAGGGCTTTTCAAGAGCCTGTCTATCACAAACAAGATCCCTTACCTGCGTTTGCCAAAAGCATTATGTGCTAAAAAATGGCACCAGTCTGACACCAAGCCCTGCTTGGAATTCCTGGGAAGTGAGGGTCTGTTTCTTTCCTGAATCATAAACTTTGAAAAGTGTAGAGCAAAGAGGTTCTCTCTTGGCTCCTTGGCTGGTCCTTCAAAGGATGTTGGAGCAGTGTAGAAGCTGATGCTCGTTTCTGGGTGCTGGGGCACAGGAACATAAGGTGGGATGTTCCAGCTGGACTCAGCTCTGTGACAGCCTCAGTATCCAGGAAAGTGTGTGAGCATGGTGTGGAAATTCAGGAATGCGTGGGAAGCTTTCTGTATGTTTTGGACAGGATGTCTGGATGCGAACGTACGCACTGTTTCTGCAGCTGGGAGTGGAGATGCTGAAGGAAAGTGCATCAGCCTGGGGAGCACCACCTTGGGGACAGTGCCCCTGCACCTACAGAGCCACTGGTGCGTTTTGTTGTCCCTTCCTGTGCCCACCCCGTGCCAAGGCAGGCAGGACAGGGGATATGGGTCACACCAACCCCAGGCAGTGCTCCAGGTGTGGGGCAGAGTGACTGGACACCTGCCCAGAAGGAAAAAGCCCTGGAGGTGCTGGTGACAGTGGCTGAACGTGAGCACAGGTGTGCCCAGGTGGCCAAGAAAGCCAATAGCACCTGGCCTGTCCCAACCATGGTGTGACCACAGGACCAGGGCAGTGATTGTCCCCCTGTGCTGGGCACTGGTGAGGCCCCACCTTGAATCCTGGGGGTCAGTTCTGGGCTCCTCACAACAAGAGAGACATTGAGGGGCTGGAATGTGTCCAGAGAAGGGAGTGGAGCTGGGGAAGGGTCTGGAGCACCAGGGGCAGCTGAGGGAGCTGGGAATGGGGCTCAGCCTGGAGCAAAGGAGGCTCGGGGGGGCCCTTCTGGCTCTGCACAACTCCTGGCAGGAGGATCTGTGCAGCCAGTTGAGGGTCAGGCTCTGCTCCCAGGGAACAAGGGACAGTACAAGAGGAAACAGCCTCAAGTTGCACCAAGGGAAGTTTAGGTTGGATATTGGGAAATTTTTTTCTCAGAAGGGGTGTTCAGGCATTGGAACAGGGCAGTGGTAGAGACACCATCTCTGGAGGTGTTCAGAAGATGTGTGAATGTGGCACCTGGGGTCATGTTTAGTGGTGGCCCTGGCAGTGCTGGAGGAACAGCTGGACTCGATGACCTCGAAGGTCTGTTCCAACCACAGTAAATCAATGATTCTGTGCTGTCATTGGCCAACACCACCTCACTGCGACGGGGACAGTGTCAGACAAGAGGGCAAACAGGACCATCACAGCTGCACAGTCCTGGCTCCTCAATGCCTCTTCAAAATTAGGGGATATTGTGGTTTCAGCCCTGGGTGGAGCTGAAATAAAAGCAAGCAGAGGGGCAGGATAGTTCTTACCTTAAAGTGAATATCCAAACTGCAGGGCATGGCAGAGGCTGCACAGCACGGAAATCCAGAGGGAAGTGTGACAGGGGCACTGCACAAGGGCTTATAGAAACTTGCACAAAGAGCCTTCCAAGTGCATGTTCTGGTATGAGGGGTGTCCTCTTGCACCGCAATCTCCTGCTGCTGCCGGTCCACATAGACTCTTGGATGTGGACACGTCTCAGACAGGATGAGGAAAAAACCCTCTCTGCTCCCTTCTCTCTGGTTCTCTCTGTGTTTCACCCTGTGGGCTGTTCTTCAGCTTCAATTTTAAATAGAGAGACTATCACTGAAGGCCCAGAAATTCCCTTCCTTTTCTCAGATAATTCCAGTTCCCTGATCAGCACACGGAACCATGCAAACCTTGCCTTACAGAGCTGCTGCTGTGTTGGTTTCCTCTGGACTTTGTAGGTGATCACATCCCATCCCTTGTACAATGCCATATGTTCAAGTATTTAGTCTGGGCTATAGCAACAGCAATAAAACCTGTGGAAATGCCTCTGTCCTGTGTGGTCATGCCCAGAGGGATGAGTGCAGGCACATTTGGTGCTGATTTCCTGATGTATCACCTCCATGACACTCCTGACACAGCCAAGCCCATGGGATGGGATGTCTGATTGCAAGATCCTGGAGTGGTCTAATTCTGGTTCATTTGAGGGAGGGCTACAAGCCAGCGTGGGGCTGTTCTTCTTGCTTGGAAACAAAAGAAGTGATTGTTTACTTTCAAGAGCTTCCAAGAAAAATTAGAATTTATATCCCATGTCACTTACTGGCCAGGAGGAAACACTACACTGATCAACCTCCACCTACGTGATGGACAGCTGGAGATGTTTTAGTTTTCCATCAGAAACACAGACACCAAGAAGTTTTTCTAGTGAGTCACCCTCACACCTGTTCACCAAAATTTTGGGGGTTCTAATTCATTCTCGTTAACAGCAAATTATGTTCTTTGCCACTCCGAGTCAAATTCATTTCCTGAGCTACAGCAAAGCTTATCTCACCAGAGCCTGGCTCACCCTGGGAAGGTGAACAAGAGCTCAGTGTGGGCAGGAGAACCCTTCCCTGACACAGAGGGGGAAAAGGGGACCTTGAAAGACCTGTACAGAGGATTTGGGAGAGGCTGTGCATGGCAGACAGGACAAGGTGGAGTTCTGGGGTGGTCCAGTCAGTCATGGAGAGCAGCCAGAGTCACAATCCAGACTTCTTTTTGTCACTTTGTGCCAAAGCAGCATCCTGAGAAGAGCAGAAGCAGCTCTGTCACCGGGGATGGAGAGGGGGGAGTGGTGGTGGGGCAGCCTGACTCAATTAGCAGGTGTTTTACACCACCTTTAAGTTTTAATTCTTTGTGAATTTGCCTTTTTTTTTTTCAGTTGAACTTTTACAGAATCTAAGTCACCGCTATGAATAATGTTTAAGCTTTTGTGTACGCTTGCTGCTGAATTTAAAAATATCCCGCTATTATTTCACCCATGTCAGAGACTGGCTCCACAATCCATACAACAAACATGGAAAATCTGCCCATCTGCTCACTTTTCACTGAATCTGTGCTTTAAAAAGTGACTCAATGTGTCTGCAACAGCCTATAGAAACACAGTACTTAAAAATGTTTTTGGAATTACTCATCGGGAAACCAAACAAATAGAAAATGCTTCATTAACATTCCCAGCATCAAAAACAGACGAGAACAAGACTTACTTTATTGGTTTAAGAGACCAAATTCTGCCCTAAGGAGCACTAATGAAACCACATAATATTGTAATAGTGTGCCTTAAACTGTAGTTACTCTACAAGTTAAAAGACTCTGGACCACTAAGAATGACAATAATCTGGCAAAATATAAACACTTGCATCTCAGAAGTTTGAACTCCTTTCTCAGTGAGTTTTAATGACTCCAGTCAGTGGAGTGGATTCATCCCATATCAAGGGGTATAATTGGAATAAATTGACAAATCACACTCTACAAATCCCCAGCCCCCAGCTGGCTGGGATGGACCCAGGCCCTGCTGTCACGAGCATCTCTTCAGTTGGAAGGGAAACACGTCCAGAATCTGCTCTCAGGTAAGGACAAGTTCTCCACTTGCTCCTCACCATTGCCCTGAAGACACGAGGTTCACAGATTAATAGCTCAAAACAAAAAAAAAAAAAAGGTGGTGCTTGTTGTGGTCCCGTTCTAACATGACATCTTCTTGTTACGACAACTTCTTCCCTTTTGGAAGGACTCTGCCTTCAGGAGTATCAGCTCAGGTGAGGATCACGCTGATATCTGACATGCATGAAGGGATGGCTGTGCTCCCATTCTCTCTTGCAGCTACACCTCGTTTGTGAGGACTTTGCTCCCATCCTCTTTTGCAGTTGTATCTCGCTTATCCCCAGCCCCAGCTGCTCCAAGCTCCCTGTCTCGGGTCACTCCAGTCCCCTGGAGCCCTCACCGTTCATCCCTTTCCTCTCAGAGCCTGAAGTGGAGCATTTCCCCCGAATTCACATTATCCACTCATTGTCCTGTAAAGTGCTTTTTCCTCGACATGCTGTGCTCTGGCACACCCACCTCAGCCCCTCATGGCTGATAAGCAAATGTGGTTTTAACAGACCAGGAAGAATTATTGCACAGACAGAGCTGAAGTATAGTTATATTACAGTCTCCAGCACTAGCCAAATTGGCAAAAAATTATGAAAAAACGATAAAAGTAAATTGATATTTCATGCCCAGAAACAGTCAAAGACATAAACACAGAAAGAAAAAAGCCACCTTTCCCCCCTGGGCAGGATTCAAGGCCCTTTTGCAGATACAAGCTGGAATTGCAGGAATGCTTGAAGTAACGTTACAAGCTATCACTGAGATGGTGTGTGCAACCTGTAATTAAGGGTCTAGTTATTCACCATGGGCACTTGGGAGTCTCCCAGACCTGCCCATTGCACACACAAAGGTTCCTGGCTTCGTGGCATTTTGAGAGCTGTGGGCATTCACCCCAAGCCAAGACACAAAGAGTATCACGAGACAGAACCCTTACACCTCAGGACAGTCCTGCTGCTCCTCAAACTTCTTGGAAGGAATTTGGGTGGAGCTTGCAAGTCTGATGTGACCTGGGCCATGCAAGCTCTCACGGGGATGTCACCCAGTCTCACGGGGATGTCTCACTGGGGAGTCCTCCCCAGTGCTGTGCTCTGGGTGACGAGGTGGTGTCAGGTCACAGGTTGGACTCAATGACCTCAAAGGTCTTTTCCAACTTAATTGATTCTGGGAACCTGGGATCCTTGGAGTGCCTGTCTCTCACAATTCCTGCATTCTCCCTCATTCCCACTCTGTTCTCTTCAGCCCAGGTGCTGTCCAGTGCCACAGCACAGGGTAAGTGTCTTCTCCAGCTCCTGCCCACCCCTGGTCTGGCTGTAACTGCTCCGGGCAGGTGCTGAGCCTCCTCTGGCAGCCATTCCTGATTCAAACCCAATTATCAGGATTGTGGGTTGGTGCCAGCTCTGCCTGGCAGCAGCTCCTGTTTAATTCCCAATTTATTCCTCCAAGGAGTGATATTTCTGCTAGGGATGGGCAAGCACATTTCGTTTAATTTCAGCTCCACCTGAGCACCATGGGTGAGATGTGAGAGCATCCTGCTGGCAAAAGGTTGTGGAAAAACATGGGAAGAGAGGAGTCAGCAGGAGGACGGAATGAGCACAAGAGGGAGCCAAATATAAAAATGTCCAGCCACAATTTCCAGTAACTTTCAGCTAATTATCGGATATACTGATGAAGATGTAAGAAAAGCAGTTGGTTAAATCTAAAATCTGAAAGATGGGAGCAAAGTGCTCCCAAAGAGGCAATTGGAAAATATTGTGCCCTGCAGCCCCGAAACTGTGGAAGAAATGAGCTCTGCTGGGAAGAGCAGGTCAATTCCAGGGTGACAAATAGGATGTTTTCCACAACTTGTGGGAGAAAGCTGCCACAGCTCCTCCTGGGGAACTGGTAAAAAATTCCAGTGCCAGTTCTCTTGGCCAGAGTGTTTGACTGCTGTTGGTTTGAGTACAGCCCCATCACTCCCAAAAATCTGTTGACATTGTGTTTGTTGTAAGAGATGAACCCCCTCAGGGGTGTCACTCTGGGTCCCCACCTGCCATTGCACCTTGGTGCTCCTTCCTTGTGAGGATGCAGAAAAGCCTCTGATCACTTAACACCATCCATGTTCCTGGTGCCTGCCAGGAAATCTGGGACAAACTGGGACATAAAATATCTCTGGAACACCTCACACACTGATGGAAGTTACTGGCTGGAGGGTGGGACACATTGTGGGACACAGGCGAAGATCATTTGAGGACTGCACAAGTCTACAAAGACTTATCTGGGGGAGGTGGGGAAAAGAGCAATCAAGGGGCTTTGGAGAGCAACAAACATGAAAAAAGTAAAGAGATAAGGAAATAAAAGGAACCTCCAGCTTTTCCCTTTCATTTGTCCAAGCTGGAAGATGTCAGTTCTCAGTCTGGCCCTTCCTTGTGCCATCTGACGTCACATGAAGTCCTGTATCTGCTGAGATGTCCTGACTGGCTTGTGAGAGTCAGGAGGGGCTGGGCTTCATTGGAGTAATGGCCACTGTTTGCCACAGTGAATCCAAAAATGGGACCTGTCCCCAAAAAAGGATGTGCACAGATTTTGGGATGGCTCCCAGGATGACAACCTTCCTGGATATTCACAGCCAGCACTGAGTGATCTAGAGAATCACACCACATGGAATAGTTCTGGTGGGAAGGGACCTTAGAGCTCATCCTGTCCCACCCCCTGCCATGGCCAGGGACACCTGCCACTGTCCCAGGCTGCTCCCAGCCCTGTCCAGCCTGGCCTTGAATACTTCCAGGGATCCAGGGGCAGCCACAGCTTCTCTGGGCAACCTGTGCCAGGGCCTCCCCACCCTCACCGCCAGGAATTCCTTCCCAATATCCCACCTAACCCTGCCCTCTGTCAGTGGGAAGCCACTTGCATTTGTCCAATACACAGAAGAGGATTTAATTCATCCAGGAGTCAATGGTTTCAGCATCAGAATTATTGCCCTTTATCCTTTTCTTGCATGTGCTTGAAGGAAGCTCAGGTAACATCCATTTGTCCTGACACCCCCACTCATGTCTGAAACAAAGAGTGAGGGTCCTGTAGGGTGGTTGGGATGTCTTCCAGAGTGATCCCCTGCCGTGGGAGCTGTGGTGCTGCTGGCAGAGACCAAGAGCTCGAGCTCAGGGCTCACAGAGCAGGAGCAGGTTCAGAGAGTGCAGAAGCCCCTGAGGAGCTGGGAAGAGAACAAACCTGAACCAAGGCCTATGGGGGAGATTCACAGGCACAGGGGGAGCGGGGCACCACAGAGTGCTCCTGCTGAAGTGCAGCTGGGATTTAATCTGTCGCTCCAATAGCCTGGAACATGAGCAGGATGGAAGCAAGCCAGGCCACGCTGCATGTCCTGGAAGCCATCCAGGGCTCCCTGGTGCAGAAAACAAATGCTCAAGATAGTCATGGGTGCAATCAGCAATTACCCCTCATGCAAGGGCAAGGCACATCAGACAATTCCTGTGATGAGATTGAGTCACTGTGTGCTGAGGTGTTGCTGTGACACTGTGACCATCTGCAAGGATGGCCCTGTGGAGCCCTCTCAGAATAAAGGAATGCTTGAAACAAACACACTAATCCAATAAAAATCGGGGGTTCCGTCAATGGAGGACAAAAGAGAGGCGGAAGAAAAAAGAGAGGAATATTTGAACCCAAGGTGTGGGAGAGGGGCTGGCAGTGCCAGCAGGCCTGAGAGGAGCAGAGGCTGAGTGGTGGGCACAGAGCTGCCTGTAAGGGCAGCAACCACCCTGGAGATCTTGACAGGAAACTCGGTGTGTGTGAAGTGCTCATGAACACACCAGTGCTCTTCCGTGACATTGCTGGTGCTCTGCTGAAGAGGCTTTTCTTATAAAAAAAAATCAAATTAGCAGTGTGGTTAGATTTGGAGGAAGCTCACAGGGAACGCTCTTTTGAGATGCCAGTGTTTCTGTTGGTCCCTCAGCACACTCAGAATTTCAGTGGTGACTTTAGAAGTCAACAGCAATCTTTGAAATTCCTCAACGGTGTGACACAGTCCCTGGGCCAAGTCTCCACTCAGCCTCACAGACTCTTCACCCAGTCATGGAAGACTAATTTTTTCTGAGATTTTCTCATTTCCATCTTGTCCTCAAAATTTGTCAAGCACTATATTCCCTCTCTAGAATGTATTTTTTGAGGTAAGAGACCTCCTGACCTGCTGCTTGTTGGGAGGATTTCTCTGCCCAGCTTTGCTGCAGACATTGAAGTCATCTGGAGAGACACTATCACTTTTCTCACACAGCAGTTGAAGACTGGGATGGGGATTTCAGCCCCTCACAGCTGTCTGCAGTTTCTCCCTAAGAAATTCCTGTCTGTTCCAGTTACTGAGAGGAAATCCTCACGCCTCACAATGCTCTGTTTGAGCATTGACTGATCATTTTGTAATCTTTGCATATCAGCACTGAAGTGCTACATCAGGAAATCCACTGGGCCCAGTAGTTATAATTTTACAAAGCCCTTTTCCCGACAAATAATGCAACTCAGAATCCCAGGAAACCACTAAGCAAATTAAAATCCGATGCACAATAAACAATTCAGCTTTAAAAAATACACAGTGCAATAAATGAACCAGAACTGGCCCCGTTCCCGTCCACAAAGGAAGATTAGTGGGAGCAGTGTGACCTCTGCAAAGCATCAAAATATCCAGGAGAGCAGTATAAAAGTGTCCACCCCCTTTAACTGCTGGTTTACCTTGATGGAAAAATACCAGGACCATAAACCTCCTGTAAATTTTACTTCAGAGAAATGCAAATCCCTTTCTGTCAACCAGAACCAGTAACCCAGCACCCAAAGTGTGCCCAGTGCAGAGCAGCTGAGTTCTTGTGGAGAAGAGATCAAGGCCACAGGATCTGACCTGGATTCATCCTCCTGCTCAGGACTGAGGGGCACTAGGGATAAGTGTTCCAGGAGAACACAGCCATAACTTCTAAGCTCTTTGAGAAAGCCTCTCTAATTCATTGCCTCACCATGTGTCCTCTGTGGCTTCTTTCCCACTACCCAGGGAGATCCTGAGATGCTGAACAATTGGAGGATGAGCAAGACAATCATGGAATCATGGAATGGTTTGGGCTGGAAGGGACCATAAAGCCCATCTTGTTCCAAACCCCTGCCATGGGCAGGCACACCTTCCACTATCCCAGGTGGCTCCAAGCCCCATCCAACCTGGCCTTGAGCTCTTCCAGGGACGATGCACTTCCACAGTCATGCCTGGATCACCGGGAGTACAAGGAGAGGCAGTGGGAGCTGAGCTGGGTTAATCAGATGGAGGCTGAAGGATGGATTTACCGGCAGCTGCATCTGCTTGGAGGACAACGACAAAGAGGACAGAGGAGAACTAAGTGGTACCAGACATCCAACAAGGGGCAATAGTCACAAATTGTAGCCTGGGACATTCAAGGTGGCTTTTAGGAAAAGCTCTCTCCCCCAAATTTCTCCGCAGCCCTTGCACAGGTCACCAAAGAGGTGAGGTACCTCCACCCTCTCATTGGATATTCCATTCAATATTTGGATTGGCAAAGGCTCAGCCACCCTGATCTAGCGTAGGGAACCGTGCTGTCAGTGGGAGGTTCACCCTCAGAAATTCCTGTGGCCAGTTTGGATCAGCCCAGGCTAGAATTGAAGGAAAGAGTAGGAGCATTTCTAAAACCCTGGGACTTGGACCTTCATGTTGAGCAAAGTGGTACAAGGAGATAAGGATCCTCTGCTCAGCTCTTCCTGAGGTTCTGAACCTGGGGTTTGGCTTTGCAGAATTTATCCACACTGTGTAAGTATTGCCTCCTGTGGGAAGGAGAGACATGGAGTACGTCTGATTAATGCTTTACCCCTAACACCAATATGGAAAATTTGGGGTCAATCCCCATTTTGGTGTTTGGCATTTTGGCAGCACTCAGGACATCCTGAGAAACCTTCCTGGAACCACGACAAACCCTGCCCGTGTCTTCCCTCCTGCGAGTCGTGTTCAGTTTTTCTTTATAAAGAAAACCCAGACACATCTGGGGTGAATGGCTGGAGGCTTTCCAGCTTTCTTGGCTGAAGAGCCATCTCCATGTTTGAGGCAATGTTGAGGGAGATCTCACTGTTCCTGAGTCTTTGCCTTGGGAATCAAGGTCAGAAGAAGGAAAAGCTTTCACCTGACTTTGCCAGGAGCAGTGTTTCTTTCCTAATAGATGGAGTTGTGCTTTGTCAGGTACCCACTTCCCATGTACCCCATTCCCAGGTACCCCATTCCCAGGTACCCCATTCCCTGGTACGTGCTTCCCCTGCCCCTTCTCTTTCTAACTCATGGGATATTGTGAAATGTCAGTCAGGAATTCCACAGGAACAGAACTGCAATGGGCCCAGCTGGCAAAATCAGCAGCTTTGTGAGATTAATTTTATATAAAGGAGTTTGACAAAGAACAAGTTGGTTTGATTGTATCTAAGGCAATGCTACCACCTCCTCACTATCAGTCCGGAGAAGCTGTGGCTGCCCCATCCCTGGAAATGTCCAAGGACAAGTTGGATGGGGCATGGAACAACCTGGGATAGTGACAGGTATCCCTGCCCATGCCAGGGGATGGAACTGGATGGGCTTAGATGTCCCTTCCCATCCCAAATCATTCAGGGATTCTGCACAATTCTATTTATTTTCCCTGTTATTCATCATGGATCCAGGATAAACTTTGACATTTCTGGCAAAGGCATGCACTTCCCTGTAAGTTCTTAATTTAAAAAGTGAGCAGGAAAAACACAGGGTTCCTGAGTAACAAAATAGATTTTTTATCATTCCCTGTACCCAAAATACTGTTTTTTTTCAGAAAAATTGTAAAATTGTAGAAAGCAATCCCTACATCTCCAATTTCTGTCCAAGGGACTGTGCTGTCCCCATGGGCAAAGCAACTGGGGGTTTCTCAGCCCACTTCGGGACATCATGGTTTGGGAGCTGTGTCGGTGATCACAGAGCTCCAACAGCTCCCACTGCCAGTTGTCTCCCATACAGATTTTATTTTTGCAGTTTTGGCTCACATCTTTCGGAAGATTTATAACAGCTCAGCACCTGGGAAAGGATTCCCAATTGGCTTTTTATTATTTAATAACCTGACAAACCTTAACAAATTCACTTTTCCATCTGTTCTAGGGGTGTCCATGGGCAGGAACACCTTCCACAATCCCAGGCTGCTGCAAGGTTCAGGGCCTTGGACACTTCCAGGGATGGGGCAGCCACAGCTCTCCCGGTCCTCAGAGAGATAATTTGGATGGTGGAACCCCAAACAAATTACAGGAGATGGGTTAATTGTGAGGAGTCCTTTGATTATGTGTCCAGCAAGGCTGGATTTTCCTGTTTTGCACATGGAAAAATCTACCAAATAAGTGTTTTCAGCGATGTCTTTTCTCCTGATTTATTTCAATGGAAATTCAGGTGCCATCTGTGCCTATTTTTTTGTAATATTAGAAAAGAGCAGGTAGTGAGGCAACAGAGCCAAAGTTCCCAAAATGGGAAATTCCACTTACATTGTGTAAGGATGTATTTTCTTGTTTTGTTTAGGCAAGATTTTGCTAATGCTTATTTTATTTGAACAACTGGAAAGCATTTTCTGATCCTAATTTTTCATTTGGAAGCTGAGAACAAACTCAATTTTTTCCCTACACCGTGAGATACTGTAGTAAATATGTTTTTAAAATATTTTGTTTGTGGAGATAAATGTGTATAAAAACTGTAAATTCATGTAAATATATGCAAATATAGTCTCTTGAAGACAAAGAAGATGCCGTTTCAGGTGTTTGGGTGGTTTGAATGGATGTGGCATAAGCTGTTGTTTATGTGGTTCACCACAGAGATAAAGCAACAGCAGGTTGTGGCTGAAATTCTCACCATTTCCCACTTGTGATTTCGCCCCCAGTCTCACCATTTCAGAAATCTTTATGAACTAACTATGGCAAACACTCCTCTGGCTGCAGGTAGGCAGAGGTGATTCGAGGATATCACCCAGACAGCACCCAGAGGGTGCTGGGCTCTGCCCAGGCTCCCCAGGGAATGGGCACAGCCCCGAGGCTGCCAGAGCTCCAGGAGCCTTTGGACAGCGCTGCCAGGGATGCCCAGGGTGGGCTTGTTGGGGTGTCTGTGCAGGATCAGGCGCTGGACTCAATGATCCCTCTGGGTCCATTGCAGCCCGGGACATTCTGTGGTTCCATGTGGGAGGCAATGATGACCCCGAGGGCAGGCATGGGAATGAGATGATCTTCAAGGTCCTTCCTAACCAAACCGTTCTGTGACCCTCTGATTCCTCCTTTAGGGTGTGCAGTGACCCACCTTGGTGCAGCCCTGCTCTGAACTGAGGCTGTGGCAGCCCCAGGGCTCTGCAGGTGACCTTCCTTCTCCCAGAGGCCACTTTTCTGGCCCTCTGTACCTTATCACAATAGAGGCAAGAACCCACATGGGACCTGTCCCTCACATTCCTCCAGGCCTCAAAAAGGGATGAACACTTCTCCTGAGCACCATTTCTTACGTTAGCTCACAAAGGATTAAATTAGAATTTCAATCCAGCCCTCACAAAGGAAGATCTTTACAGACTCTGCACCTGAAGCAGATCGTGGTGACTATATCTCACAGGGATTTGGGAAGAATAAAAACAACGTAAAATCTAAGTTCAAAGCCCAAAACTGCTGAGTGCTATTCCACTTTAGAGGGTCACGCAAGGAAGCACTGAAGATTACATTAAGGAATTTCAGCTCCTGGGATTAGGATTTGTGGGAGGGGGTCTCTCTCTGAGGATTGTATTTACATCAGAACATTCATGGGTCCAGACTTCTCTGGGAATTAGCAGAGCAGTAGCAGCTTCCCACAGGGTGACAGAAGGTGACACAAATCACTGGGTGGAGCTGGATTTGGAGTGCTGTCCCCGTTAATCCCAGGGATTTTCACAGACAACCCCAGTACAAGCACTGTGCTCATCCTGGCAGCAGTGCTGTTTACTCAGGGTGGATCCACGGGGAACAGCAAAGAACACGGAGCAGAGAATCCAGGAATCTTCTTCCTCTCACTTCAGGTTTGTGTCAAATGTCATCCTCTGCTGAGTCAACGTTACTTATAACTTTGAGGACACAAGAAGTGGTCCTCAGAGTAAAAGGTGCTTTTTTTGTGCTTTGAATGAAGGTCTGAATCCTTCTGTTCATTATGAGCTGAATATATTGTCCAAATATTCCTGCAGGCAATCCCCATGAAGTCTAGGGAGCTGTACAACTTCTGTGCTATATATCTGCCAGGGGGAAGGGTTAGGTGGGATTTTGGGAAGAAATCTTTCCCTGTGAGGGTGAGGAGGCCCTGGAACAGGATGCCTAGGGAAGCTGTGGCTGCCCCTGGATCCATGGCAGTGTCCAAGGCCAGGCTGGACAGCATTTAGAACAACCTGGGATCATGGAAGGTGTCCCTGCCCTTTTTTTTTTTTTTTCCAATTTCATATCCCACATCAAAATTTAATCCATAATAATCCCTAGGTTTTTACAAAGCTGCTCGGCTCCTGCTGAACTCCTGCTGGATTACCTGGCATGTACCTGCTCGTGTTTATTCCTTAAAAAATACAGGACTGAACCTCTGGGCTCCAGAACAAACTCTTCTTCTGAAACGTCTCCCTGTACAAACCATCTCTCACAGCCTGGTTTCATCTGCAAATGTCAGCAAAGTCTGTTCAATACAAGGTGTTAAATGGAAATATTGGATCATGCTGGCTCACACAGATTCCTGAAGAATCACACTTGATGCAACACCCCGGTTTGACAGGGAACAATTCCTAACTCCTCTCTGAACGTGGCTTTCTCCAATCAGCTTTACAAGGATGTTGTGATTGCTCTGTGATGAGATAATTTTCTCAAAACAAGCACAATAAACTCAAATTATTCAGTTAAGGTTACACTTGAAAGACATTCAGATATGGATAAGTGGGAAGTACGCAATCCACACAGCCAGATCTGGCTTTTTTCACAGCTGAGTTACTTTTTTAGGCTCAAAATATTGCAGAACATGTGGGTTTGTTTTTAAAGATAGCACGAGCTGGCAGCAGAGCCACAAAATCACTTCTCATCACTTTTGGTACGATTTAGGGCAATCTGAAGAGCTTGAACATCTTTTCTTCCCTAACTATGAGTGGATTATTTTGATGTGCAGTATTCCCTCGGAATTTCTTGAATTTATTGCACACAACAATGTCCCTGTGGTGGTTTTTAACCCTCCCCAACTGGTCTTTTTCTTCAGTTTGAACTCTGCTTAAATATAGGTTTAATACAATCTTTTGTAAGAGCTGCTCATTCTTTCCCTCAGCGAGCAGATTTCAGATTTTGATTATTTAAGATGCCCCTTTCAGAAAGTCTCATGGCTCTGGGAGAAGCTGGGGAAGCAAGCCTGAACCTGGAATGGCTGCTTGCCCTTCCCATCTCCATCTTCTGTTGCCCTTCCTCACAAAAAATTCACATTCCCTTTCCCATCTCCATTTATGTCACCCTTCTCCAAAACAAAAATGCACTTTCTGTCCCCTCTTTCTACTCTTTAATAGCCCCATGTTTAAATGACCCCACCACAGAGATACAAATAATAATGTTGTCATCTGGAGCAATTTTCTGCAAGCCCCACCACAGGCCTGAGCCAAGGCTCCCTGGGATGCTCTTCCCAATTTCCCTTTGACTTTCTACCTTTACTGAAATAAAAAGAATGAAAATAGCTACATCTCCAATATTTGTTGACCTTTTTAATTTATTTATTTTTTATCCAAGGTCTTCATCTTTCAGGAGGTCACCTCTAAGGACCTGGCGAGGAGATGTAATGATATTCATTATCTCAGTA
The DNA here is from genome assembly GCA_013390105.1 of Tichodroma muraria. Lineage (NCBI taxonomy): Eukaryota > Metazoa > Chordata > Aves > Passeriformes > Sittidae > Tichodroma > Tichodroma muraria. Next base: position 152,391 of record WAAG01060213.1, on the reverse strand, counting down.
GGCAGAAGCACAGGTGGAATCTCAGTTTGGAATTTTAATAGAAAAATAAAACCCCAACCTTGCTGATGAGCAAGTCCTGGCTTTGTCCTTCCCAGCTTGGATGGTCTTGCCAAGACGAAGACATGGAAGGTGTGGTCAGCAGTGAGCACTGATGAGCTATTTTGGAATAAATCTCCATTAGGAATAATAGAATTGGCAATGTCCATCACCTAAAGGAGGGGGGAAGAGGAGGGTGGGGAAGACAAACCTCCAGACTAGATGTCATCTTCATTTGCAGTGAAGAGTCATACGTGCTAAAAGGGGCTGGTTGATTTTCCACATATTTGTTTTGCAGACCTCCTGATCCCATCATGAGTGACCCACAGACACGTGGGGCGAAGGGAGTGCCGGGTTCTGCCCTCTGAAATGTGCTCAGACAGTTGGACCCAATATTCTGTTTACCTTTGTAAAAAGTTAACCCAGAATTCCTCATCTCACCCCCTGCCCCCAACAGCAAGGCCAAAGAGGAGCTGGTCTGTGTGAGGGCTAACCCTGTGAGCAGAGCATCCCAGAATCCCAGAATCAGCTGGGTTGGAAAAGACCTCTGAGATCATTGAGTCCAACCTGTGACCCAGCCTCATCACACCAACCAGACAATGGCACTGAGTGCCACATCCAGGCTCTCCTTAAATCCCCCTAAAAATGGTGACTCCACCACCTCCCTGGGCAGCCCCTTCCAGTGCCAAGTCACTCTTTCTGTGAAGAAACTCTCCCTAATGCCCAGCCTAAACCTCCCCTGCTGCAGCTTAAGGCTGTGAGCTCTGGGATTCCCAAGTGAAGATCCTCTGCTGCACAGGAAGACACAGATCTGGAGTCAGGGTGTGCTGGGCAGCGTCTCGCCTCTCCATGGCCTCTTGCTCCGTGAATGGCTGGCTGGAGGCTCCCAGAGCACTCAGGGGTCTAAAAGGAGCAGCAGCTCCATGTCTGTGCTGTCCAGAGTCTGGGAGGGATCAGCAGGGGAGGTTGGGCAGCTTTCCACCAGAGAGTTGGGATGTGGCTGCACCTCAAATCCTGGAGCAGTTCTAGGGTGCTCAGGACAAGAGAGACATGGAGCATGTCCAGGGAAGGGAATGGAGCTGGGGAAGGGGCTGGAGCACCAGGGGCAGCTGAGGGAGCTGGGAAGGGGCTCAGCCTGAAGAAAAAGAGGCTCAGGGGGGCCCTTCTGGCTCTGCACAACTCCCTGACAGGAGGGGACAGCTGAGGGTGTCAGGCTCTGCTCCCAGGGAACAGGGACAGGACAAGGGGAAATGGCCTCAGGCTGGGCCCAAGGAGGCTCAGGTTGGACATTAGGGAAAGCTTCTTCACGGAAAGGGTTGGTCAGGCACCGGGACAGGCTGCCCAGAGCAGCAGTGGAGTCATCACCCCTAAAAGGGTTCAAAAAACACGTGGGTGTGGCACTTGGGGACATGGGTTAAGGGTGGACCTCGTATTGCTGAGTCAATTATTAGACTTGATGACCTTGGAGGTCTTCTCCGACCTCAGTGATTCCTTGATTCTATTTAGGCTGGAAATGTGGAGTGCAAGGTCTTATTGGCAGCACATGACTGATGAAGAAGATGAGTGAGATCCAAGAGGAAAGGATCCCGTGACCCGGATCATGGCAGGACTCAACTGCCATTTGAGTTTGGTGGGTCAAATGGTCATTTCGGAGCTCCTGCAGGACATGCTCGGAGATGTTTTCTTGATGTTCCCTCCCTTGATGAGAAGTGACCACGAACAGCAGAAAGGTTTCTGTTCATTTGTTTTGCTTCCAGCAGGTGCCAGGATGCTTTTGGCAAAGGCTGGCTGAAAAGCAGACACATAATCCCATACGGGCATAAAGAGGCACTGTTTGTGTTTTGCAAGATTTTGATGAGAAATAACGAAAAATCCGCAGTGGAGCTCAAAATCTCATTTTCCCAAAGACAGAGCAAGAGCAAAACGCAGTGTTTTCATCACCGTTTAATTTTAAGTGGTCCCACTGAAAATTAAATATAGATTAGTTTTTCCTTTTAACAAAGTAATTTTCAATGTTTGTCGGACAGGTAGAACAAAAAATTCTGCTTTCACTTATCTTCCCACAAAGTGAGTCTGGAGCTCCTCTCTGCTGTTTTAGAAAGCTGAAATTCTTTTTTCTTATCCCATTTTCAGTTGCACTGCATTGCAAAGGGGGTTGGATCTCATTTTGTCCTGGACAGTTTGAGAGTTTTCACTTCAATTCCTCCCTGCTGATCCACCCACAACTGCTCCACCTGTGACAAACACCTATAATTGTACTCATGTGTATGGTACAAGAACAGGCTCACAATCTTTGTGCCATTTTTTCATTTATTTGAGAGTTGCCCAATGTAAATAATAACTCTTTCAATAACCAATGAATAACCAATGGATAACCAAAACCATCCAGTGAACCACATGGTATGTGTTTATACAGGTGTATTTATGCTTTGAATCCCCAAATATAAATGGATTTATTCCATCAAATCAAGTATGAAATTCCTGAAGATCACTTTCATGGCAGTGGTGATGATAGGTACAAATTTCCTGGGATTTTGATCACTTGAAGAGCAATTTTTACCCAGAGTGAGACCACTGTGGCTAACCTGGTGTGCACACATGCCCAGACACACAGACACTGGAACAATTTTCACTCCATGGGTTTTTTCACAATAACTAATTCCAAGTGAATTAGGACAGATCTTTAGTCATTCCCAGAAACAACAGCAAAAAAAAAAAAAAAAAAAGTGACGTTGGAATTAAGAATTCTGCATTATAACAAAATGAGGGGGGTTTAACACAGTGAGATAAATGAGCTGCTTGTCCAGGTGTTTCCCTCAGATCCCAGACAGGTTGTATCCCAGATTCCTGCTGGGAGGAGAAGGTCATTAACCTCAGCTCCAGCAGAGACTGATTCCTGCCAAAGAGAGAACCAGTTCCTGCCATTCCAGCTGCCAACTGTCCTGTCAGACCTTTTCTCTGACCTTTGTTCCACATATTCCCCTTCCACAACATCATCAGCTGAGCTCAGACTCCTCCAAGAGCACATTTTATCTCCTCCTGAAGGGAGGACACTCTTCCACTCCAGAGCAATCACATGAAGCCTCAGAGAATCCCGTGGCACATCCCCCCACTGGACACAGCTTTGACCTCTTACTTCAAGAAAATTGGAAGAATTTCAAGGTAAAATTAAGGGGAAAAAACAAAAACAAACAAACAAAAAAAAAAAAAAAACCACCCTCCAAACTAAATCTAGAAACATATTTTTCTAAGTAGAAAACCCAAGTGACTGGTGGCAGCAAGAGACAGAGCTGGGCTTACAGGGAAAGATCTGACAAAATACCTCGATTCTGGTTTCTGAACAGCATTTTCTGCTTCCCACTGAGCTGTTACCAGTAAAAGTCTCCCCTAACTGGGACAGCAGCCAGGAAAAAAGTAGCAAAAGTTAATCAAAACAAGTTTTAAAAGGGTCTATGTGTATATACAGAAAGAGGTTTTTCACTTCCAAGAGAAAACTATTATTTTTAATATATTAAGCAGTTTGTATTTCAGTTGTCCTTGTTCCCCACTCTAAGATTGTCTTCATTGAGGTCTTTGGTTGATTGTTTCTCAGTGGGGATGCTGAGCCAGATGAACACAATTGTATTTTAAATTTCTTTAAACTTAAAGCCTTTTTCAGCAGAGATGGATACAGTCGTTGTTAAATTCTGGACATGGTGCCTCTGGATGAAAATCATGTTCTGGCAGAAATATTCCCATACAAAATGCACGTTCAATTCCACCTGTATCATGCAAATTGCAGCTTGAAAATACCAAAAATCTCTTTTTCTCTCTCAGTTTTGGGTGTTTGCTTTTATCTGGGAGAGGGTTTGCAGAGGTAACTTCATGGCTTATTCACCCTCACAGGCAATTAATGTTGAATTCCTAAGTGCTTGAAGAAATTCCTGGGCAGAGCTAATGGGTAACAACAAAAATCCTTCGCTACAGCATTTCAGGGTCAGAGACAGATTAATGTCCTTTTAGCAGTAATTTGGTTTCCACGGTAATCTTGGAAACAGTTACATAGTTTAGATTCTTGATCTGGCAAGTGAGATTTTTTTCCACACATGATCTTTATTTGCAGTGGTGTTATACTTCTCTATGACAAATGAGATGGAAGGTCTTTGTTAAAATGAAAGGACAGCTGTTTATATACCTTGAAAGAAAAAAAGATTTTTGTACTGTTCAGTATGTGCCTTTTGCCTCTGATGTTCTGGAAAACTCTTGAATTCATTAAATTTAGACTCCAAGCAGAGCAAGGTAAGCAAAGACCTCAGGGATAAAACAAAAGAAACATTTTTAAAGAAATAATGCAGCAGATAAGGTAACCTGGTTAAACCTTGACTTTTTTAACAAAGAAACTGCAGAGCAACTTCCGGGAGTGCAGATTTTATCGTTTGGGATAAAAAAGGTTGGGTTGGATCTTCCTCCAGTGCAGCCTCCTTGGAGGGCAGGTTTAAGGTCACTGGTGCCTGGTGAACTCTGCACTTGTCTAAAACATGCCCTTGGTATTTAGGTTCCTTATTTTTGGGGGGGACATCTGAAATGTCTGTGAGATCTGTAATATCAGTCTGAACTCACTTTGGAAACTGCAGAAGACAATTTAGTTGATCAGATTCAGTCTTTGCTCCCCTGCACAAAACCCCTCGAACAGCGGATCTGAGACCTCTTACCACGAGCCTTTTCCTCTCCTGCCTCTTAAAGTTACTCAGCTTCCTATGAAGCAGTTAAATATTCATGGAGCTAAAGACTGTTCAGGCTGGTAGATCAAGAGCAACTTGCTGGAAAACAGCCTTTAAGTTGCAGAGTGCATGTGAGCAGGAGGTGGGACAGCTGGCTGAGGACACAGAGGAGGCTGAACAAGTCTCTTGCAGCAGAAAAGCTGCAGAAAAGCATCCCAGAAAAGGGGGATGTCCCCCCACATCCCCCTTTTCTGGGTACCCCATGTGGGTGCAGCTCCACGGGCTGGGCACAAAGCGCTGCCACCGTTGCTTGGTGGATGAAAGAGGGCGGGTTTAGATGGGATTTCGGGAAGGAATTCTTCCCTGTGAGGGTGGTGAGGCTCTGGCACAGGGTGCCCAGGGAAGCTGTGGCTGCCCCATCCCTGGCAGTGTTCAGTGCCAGGCTGGATGGAGCTTGGAGCAGCCTGGGACAGTGGGAGGGGTTCCTGCCCATGGCAGGGGTGGAACGGGATGAGTTTGAAGGTCCCTCCCAACCCAAACCAGTCTGGCATTCTATGACCAGGCAGCCTGAAGGTACCTCCACTTCACATTCCAGGTGTCAGTCCCAAGCTGGAGCAGCTCCAACTCGCTCTCAGCCAGTCCAACACACCCTGCCAATGCTGCCACCTAAAATCCCTGTTCTCTGTTCCACAGCCCCTCTCCACACACAGCCAGGTGCAAGTTGTGGCTCCTTCACTCCCAGTTTCCATCCTCTCCCACCCACAGACTTATAAAATGTGATTATGGTGATGTCATTTTGAGGAATTCAATCCTCCAGTCCCAGTCCTAACCTCCGACCTGACACTGTCATCCCATCACTCCTGGCCCAACATTTTCCCAACAGCTAGCACAGCCCTTTCCACTCTCCTCTGCTCCCAGATGATTTTTCCCTTTGCTTCAGCCACAGGGACATGTGACGCAAAACCCAGCCCTGACACATCACTGTGTGCAGAGCAAGAGAATTTACAGACGGCACGAAAGGTCTTGGCTGTAAATCTGTAAGATTTTGATCATTTGGATCGGAGCTCAACAGCTCCCAGATTTTTCCCAGTGTTTAAACATCCATCACCCCACAGTGACTGACCTTGGCCATCATCGGGGCTCTTCTGCCATCTCCTGGAAGAGGTGGATTTTTGCATCAGTAAACCCAGAGTTACAGAAGGGAATTTGAATGTTCATTTCTGCCCTTTCCTTAAAATTAATAAATAAATAGGGCCACAAAACCAACAGCAACGAAACAGGCAAAGTGCTCCTCAGTGCTCTCTTCAAAGGGGTCCTAACACCTTAATAATTTATTTGTGCTTCTTGGGCTCAAGGAGTTTGTTAGGTTATGTTACTTTTAAACAAAAAATAATGCTCAGCTGTGCATCAAGTCCAATCCAAACGTGTGAGCCTCTCAGCAAAACAAGGAATTAAAATATGCTGGAAATTTTGTGGTTTTTTTCTTTACCTCAGACCTGTGGTAACAGCATGCCCATCACTGGCATAATGACTGCCAGGATGTCCTTAAGAAAATGAATTAATTTCCTACAAACTAGTGGATTTCTTACATTTGAATCAATCTGGACTGAGAGCACAGTGGTTTTTTGGGCTCTCACCTCCAGGTTCCCAGCCTGGCATCTCCCAGCCTGCCCCAAAGAGGAGAAAGGTTTGCAAAGCTATTAAACAGAAATAAGTGTTTGTTCCCAGACAGTTCCTCCAGTTCTTGCTCAGGCACTGTGAGAAATTTGTTGCTGAGATGAAATTTCACACTCTTGCTGTAGAATTATATCAGAGAATCCCAGAGTGGTTTGGGTTGGGAGAGACTTTAAAGCTCATCCAGTCCCACCCCCTGCCATGGGAAGGGACACCTTCCACTATCCCAGGTTGCTCCAAGCCCTGTCCAGCCTGGCCTTTGACACTTCCAGGCATAAACCCTTTCTTGCTTCTGCCTTTCTGGCCAATGCAGCAGTGAGCAAACCCCACCTGCTGATCTTTAAGGTCCCTTCCAACCCGAACAATTTGATGATTCCATGCAAAGGTCGTCAACTGACACCTCTTTTCCTGGACCTTCCTTAGCTCTGTTATGCCCAAAAGTACCTTCCTGTAGGGACTGATGCCTCGCTTCCCGTCTCCTGCTTCAGGCAAGGAAAGGTGATAAAAAGGTTCCTGATCCAGCAAGTTAAAGGCAGGTCCTGCTAAACCAGGCTATTCCCCAGGGATGCCTCTGCCTCTGCAAGGATTCCAAGGACATCCTTGGCTTGGCGTCCCTTTGACTGACCACTTCCCTGTTTTCCAAACACCCATCATATCCATGTACCTACAGTCCATAGGATAAAAATGTGGTGATCATGGCAGAGCAGCACTTGCACACCAAGGATTTTGGGATGTGTTTCCATGTTTATGAAGTGCACAGGGGAAACAAAAAGGCTGAAGGAAGTGGAGTTTATTTAAGCCAAGGAGTTTGGATAAGAGATATCCCAGTCTAAGAGTTTGTGAGCTCAGGTGCTGTCACAGCAAAGAAAACTCCACCACACCCAGTCCCCAAACTTCAGACAGTCCCATAAGCAAACACAAGTGCAAATATTCCTCAGGTAGCCGGGACACATACAGGGAATGACTGTGATATCCTGAGCACAGCACTGTTAATTTTTAACTGCTGTAAACTGTATTTGCTTTATTAATCTGACTTCCTGACTAACTGCCCATCTGTGCCCTCATATCCATCTGGGGCGACTGTGTTCTGTGTGGATCCCACAGACAAAAACCTGCCTGGTCATGGGGCGTCATTATCCACAGGCGTTTCGAGCACCTGCACATTGCCAAAGGAACATGGCCTTGGAATTTCCAGCCCTGGAAAGCCAGGGCTTTACAGCAGAGGCTGGACAACTTCACAGTGAGTGCAGCAGCTTGTAACTGCCTCAGTCAGAGCTTACCCAAAGGTTTTGAATGAGAGGAATAGTGGAGTTGTCTTTACAAACAAGCCCTGGGGCTGCTGGTA
>WAAG01060213.1:107392-142281 GCA_013390105.1 Tichodroma muraria | reverse complement strand
CCCCCAAGCCCTGCCTGGGCTGCAGGGGCACATGGGCCTCCCCACGGGCTTCCCACGGAATCTCAGAGCAATCCCAGCGCCTGGAGCAGCTCCTGCCCCTCCTCCTGCTCTGCCCTGGGTTTCTGCAGAGCTGCTCCCCTCCCATGGTGTCACCCCGCTCTCCTCTGGCCACAGTTCCAGCTGTGCAATAATCTGGGGGCTTTTTCTTCTTCACCGTTATCCCCAAGGTGTCCCCACCATCTGTGGTGGCTCTGTCCTGGAGACAGCTGGAATTGGCTCTGCTGGATGTGGGGGGAGCTTCTGGCAGCTGCTCACAGTAACCCCCCTGGTGCCAAAACCGAGCCACACCATCCCAACACCCCCACGCTCAGATGGCTGCAGAGTGACAGCTGAAGGGGCATGGAAAACCCCGGGTGACAACCAAGCACGACAGACATTCACTCACTCCTCTCCCTGGTGAGATGGGGAGGAGAATTGGGGAAAAAAGGTAAATCTCATGGGTTGAGATGAGAGAAGAAGAAAGAAGAAGAAGGAAGAAGAAGGAAGAAGAAGGAAGAAGAAGAAAGAAGAAGGAAGAAGAAGAAAGAAGAAGAAAGAAGAAGAAAGAAGAAGAAAGAAGAATGAAGAGGAAGAACGAAGATGAAGAACGAAGAGGAAGAGCGAAGAGGAAGAACGAAGAAGAACAACAACAGACAGATAAATAAACTCCAAATTAGATGTAATTTCAGCCCAATGAAGTTGCTCACCACCCACTGTTGCCCATCTCATCTCCAAGCAACAATCAGTGGATTCCAGCCCACTCTTCCCTGTTTATACACTGGACATGATATTCCTGTGGTCTGGAACATCCCTTTGGCAGTTCAGGTCAGCTGTCCTGGCAAACCTCCCTCACAGTTTCTTGTGCAGAGCACGGGACCCTGAAAAATCTTTGATTTTAGGGAGCACAGCTCAGCACTCACTGACACATCTGTGTGTGACCAACACTATTAGAGAGTCCCAGACTGGGTTTGAAGGACCATTAGAGACCCCTGGTCCAACCTGCTACCAAATGTAGGGACACTGCTCCCAAGCCCTGAACTGCCCTGCACCAGCTGCTCAGGAGAGGATTTAAACTCTACTCCAGCTGAAATCAGGGCTGAGTGTGAGGAGAAACTGGAACTTAGCTGCAGTGACCATCCCCTGTTCCCTTGCTGTGACAGAACAATAGTCCCCAGCTGAAGGATCTCAGGCAGTTCTTCAGGGATTCCTGGTGGAAAGGCAGCAGCTGGAGCTGGCTCAGCTGGAAAAGGAGCGAGTGAAGCTGCTGCAGCCCAGATTGCCCTGACACAGCACAGGTGGAGCCCTGCCCTTCTAAAACGTGTCCTCTGCCTGCAGGGAAGGCAGCCTTGCCCTCCAGGAGCGTCACCTGAAGGGATTGGGAATTACTGATGATTTCAGTACACAGCTGAAGGGGTTTTTTCTATCAATACGGTTTCCTTCCAAATTAGAGAAAGACAATGTGTTAAAAAAAAAAAAAAACCTGTCAGAGCAGCCCAGTTTACAGGATGATTTTTACAACATTCCCTGCTCTCACAAGGGAAAATTCTGGTGGAGTTAGAACAACCTTTTAGCATAAGGTTTGTGTTTCCCAGCTCCCACAGCATCTTCTGCTCCCGTTCCCACATCGCTGTGAAACATCCCTGGGTCTGCAGTGACTCAGCCACCTCTTGAATTGAAACAGGAACTTTCCTAAGATATTCAGACATATAAAGAGACATTCCTGGGACACAAAGTGCTCTCCAGCATGGACAGAGCACTGTGAAGCTTCATACCCACCATGTACCTTTGCTCCTGAGGCTTCTTCCCTGGCTTGTCAGGAAAACCATCAGGTATTTACAGGTGGGTGTTCTGTTTTTCAGTCTTTGCCCAGTTAAGATTAAAATATTTTCAAAGTCTTCTAGAAGATTTTTCTTAGAAGTTGGTTCATCATTGGCCCTTGTGTGTTTAGTTTATTCTGTGCAAAACATCATTTAGGGGGAATGTCTCCTGTTCTAGATCATTAGATGGTGATTTTTGGTTGCCAGTGAAGTCCCTGGGGATTTTTTGGCTGTGTGGGTGGGCTTTTAGTTTGGGGTTTCTGTCCTTTTCGCCATTTTGATTTTTTTGGGGGTTTTTTCTCTTTGCTGGAGATTTTTCTTTTTGTTTTGGGCTTTGGGTTTTGGGTTGGGATTTTTTTGTTGTTGTTGTTGTTGAAGGTTTTGTTTTGTGCAAAAGGTTTTTTTGTGCCTGAATCACTTATGGATCTAAAGCTTTTGCTTTGCTTTCAGTGTACTTACACATGCACAAAAAATGTGTGTATGTGTGTGTGTGTGTATACACACACACATATATAATATTATTATGTATATTTATATTAAGTTACATAAAGTTATTCTCTTGTCACTTCCTCTCAACCACTGTACTTATGGGCAGAAATTCCCATCCTTGGGCCCTGCACTCTGCAGGATAAGCTGTTTTTCTGGCACTGCTTTTCTGTTCCCTATTCCCTGGTAGCCGTCCCCATTCAGTGCCATTGGAATGGTGGTGGCCAACGTCTCAGCTGGTAGAAATACGGTTTGTGAGGGTCCAGGGTCCAGCATGTTGAAAAACATTATTGCAGTGGGGCTGGGTTTAGTCAGGACATTTGGAAAATCATCTGATGCGTCAAGAAAAGACAAAGAGCAGGACAAATATATGGAGCTGAACCTGTGATCGTTCTGACCGTGGAATGTGCATTTTTCTCAGTGGCCTTCCATGGATTGTTCCTTCAATAAGCTTCTTCATTCCTTTTTGGAACCCCTGTAAATATCTGCCATCTGACCCTGCACATGACAGATCCACAGCTAATTATCATTTTTGGGAAGAGACAAATTCTTTGGTGTGTTCTCAACCTGCAACCCCACAGTTCTGTGTGGTGCTCTCCTGTTCTGTGTCAGAACAGACGCTGATGACGCTGAGACATCACATCCCATCAGCCTTCCCCGAACTGCTCAGCACTTCTCCTGCCTCTTTCCCAGACCCTTTGGCCTTCTCTGTTCCACTGAGTTTGTGCCTGCCCAAAGTACCACACAAAAATGCCATTTCAGCACCGAGGACTGTACTGCTGACAGTGGTTTCATCTCCTGCTTGTTTTGTGATCCCTTGTTCCTCTGTTCTCTCAGTGTTTCTGCATTAATGGTTGGACTCGATGATCTGAGAGGTCTTGTCCAACCTCAGTGACTCCATGATTCCATGCACAGCACAGTTACCTTGTGCTCAGAGTCTAAGCAGCAAAATCCTTTCTAACCAGATGTAGTTTTTTCCCTCTCCTCTCTGTGGTGTTTCTTATTATTATCCTACCAAAACTAGGTTTTAACCAATTTCCCAAACTTTCTGAAGGGACTCTGGATCAGGAGGGGCAGTTCCTCACTGAGCTGATTTTCTCTCCGGGACCAGAGATCTGGCAGAACATCTCTTTAAAACCCTTGAGCTGCATTCTGAGGACACAGCTCCTTCTTTCCCTGTGGGATTCCTCCTACAGAAAGAACACCCTGACCCTGCATCCCCTGCAATGTAGGAGCTGAGCTCTCCCTGCTGCTCTAACAATTCTGTGAGGTGACAATATTTATGTGGTGATATTAATTAGAGCCCCTCAAATGGTACCAGTGCCCAGGGCTCACTGAACAGCAGTTTAAGCTGTGGGTGCTCAGAACCAGGCACTCAAGGGCTGCTGGAGGTTTTACATCTGCAGGTGTTCAACATCAGCCCCTGAGCTGTTTCTTGAGCACTTTGATGGCCTCTGGAGCCTGTGCTGAGCTTCTGCTTTAGATCCCTGGTAACATATCCCAGTTTCCTTCTTTATCCCAGCAGTTCTGCCTGTCTGAGCTTTCTCAGCAGTGGCTGGGACTGGGATTTGACTGTCGATCTCCAGTGCGAGCAGACCTTACTTCAGTCACACAGCTCGGTGCAGCACTGTTCAGTTTGGGCTGCAACATTCCAAAAATATTCCTTTGCTGGGCACTGGATACTGACAGGCACTGGCCAGGCTCCCCAGGCCCCGAGGCTGCCAGAGCTCCAGAAGCATTCCAGAACGCTCTCAGGTACAGGGTGGGATTGTTGGGGTGTCTGTGCAGGGCCAGGAGCTGGACTCTGACCCCTGTGTGTCCCTTCCAGCTCAGGATATTCCACGATTCTGATTCTTTTCCATGAGGGGATTTGTGCTGTTTTCCTGCATTCACTGCTCCAGGGGAGAAGGATGCACTGCCCAATTCAGTGCTTACACCTGAAAAAGTTTGTCCAGATGCCCCTTGGTGAGGTTTGTGGAATGAAAGAAGCCACTGACTGCATTTTCTTGCTGGCAATGGACTATTTTGGGCTATGTTTGCTGTCACAGAGGCTGGAAAGTTTCATTTGTTCAAGGACTGTTCACCCCCTTCACTCCTGTGAACAGGTCTCGTCCCGGGGAAGGAGGTGCTCAAGAACACAAGTGCAGCAGCTCATGGAATCATGGAATGGTTTGGGCTGGGAGGGACCTTAAAGTTCATCCAGTTCCACCCTAGGGACACCTTACACAAGACCAAGTTGCTCCACCCTGGCCTTGGACACTTCCAGGGAAAATGCATTGTAAGGCTGCTCTAATAAAAGACAACTTAATTGACAGAGGAGGAGACACCGAAAAATGTCTTTATAAATCCAGACCAGAACTCAGGCTCCTTCATACTCAGATCCCAGCAGATTTAGCTCCATTGGACCTTCCTCTGGGCATGGAATCATTGTGCTGCATCATCCAGGGACCTCTGGAAAGAAAATGAGCCTGTGTGTGAAACCATTTATTCCATAGTGTCAGAGACCATGGGAAAGGGTGAGGTGCTCCATGTTTTCATGCCTTCCCCAATTTTCCCTGCTGAGTCTGCCCTGAAACGCTCCTGGCAGGTTCTGTGGGAGCACAGCATATCCCACAGTGGGGGAAGGCAGTGCTGGGGACCTTTTGTGCCTGCTGGACACACACAGCTCCGTGGGATGAGAGGGGATGGACACACAGCTCCGTGGGATGGGACGGATGCATCCCAAGGCACAGGGAAAACCGGCTGGAATCATTGCAAGAATCTTTTCTGTCATTTCCAAAAGGTCATGGTGAAGAAGGAAATTCCTGAAAAATAAACCTCAGCATCTCACCCATCTTTTAGAGGAAACCCAAGTGCAAATTTGGGAACTACGAGCAAGTCAGCCTTTTCCCAGGGACTGACTTTTCCAGTCAGTCCCAGGGAAAGTCCTGGAAAAGGATCCCCATGGAAAAATTCTATAGCCATATACAGGAAAAGAAGGCGACTGGGGCAGCCAGCAGGGCTTTGTTAAGGAAAGATGCAAGGAAAAGTGTCAAAAAAAGCCTTAGTTTTTATTTTCTTTCCAATTTTGAGTTCTCTTCTGCTGTTTAATACGTCTCCAGTCCAAGAGGAATGTTTGCCTTTGGGCTCTCTGGTAGGAAATAGCTCCTGAGAGCCTCTTTAACCTTTGTCAGGGAATTTGAGCTCATTTCCCACAAATGACAGGGTAAGATTGCCCTCGTGTGGCTTACAGGAGAAATAAAAGCAGGAAAAAGAATAAAATAAAAATAATAAAATAAAATGTAGTTTGGCAAAGGCTGGTTCCTGCTGTCCTTCTCACAGACATTGCCCCTTCCATCATCTTTTGCATCTGAATGCAAAAGGATTTTGTCCTGTCTCCTTGTCCTGTTCCTCCATCCCTTGTCTCAAATCCCTCTCCAGCTTTCCTGGAGCCCCTTCAGGCCTGGAAGGGGCTCTGAGGTCTCCCTGGAGCCCTCTCTTCTCCAGGTGAGCACCCCCAGCTCTCCCAGCCTGGCTCCAGAGCAGGGGGGCTCCAGCCCATGGAGCATCTCCATGTCCCTCAGAGGCCTTTGCTGACTGGCAGTGACAAACCAGGTTTTGGTCACATCTTCAACATGCCTGAGATGCCCGGAGTTTCTATGGGACAGGCCCTTGGCACAATCTATTTTCTTCCTGGAACAAAGAAGAGAATTCTCTGTGAATCCACCGCTCTCTGGTGATAAGTTATCTCTGCTGTTGACTTATCAGGGTTCAGACCTTCTGCCCTCTCCAAAAACAATCCTTTCAGCAGCTGGATTACTGGAGTGGCACCTTGCAAGTTCCTGCAAGTTCCGTGTTGTTCTCTGTGCCTTTGTGTGCCCACTCTGCATCTGTCCCTGCCAACCTCATTCAGAGCCATCACAAGAGTTCTGTGAAGGCCCTGAAGGTCTGAGTCAACAAGAGATCAAAGATAAGGAGCAGCTTTAGAGCACACAAAGGCAAATGATACCAGACAAGGGGAACTTAGTGAAATGATTGGGCATCAGGTTCAGAATAATCATAAATATTTCTTTTTCACCTACAAATATGCACCGCACTTGGTACAAGCTTCAAAAAATACAAAAAAAAAAAATTCTTCCAGGTATTAAAAGCTAAGCAGTTCATAAGCAAACTGAGACATGGATCCTTGGAAGTGTCACAAAGGTGTCACTGGATGTGCCTTTCTGAAGGATCTGGAAATTACAGACCCTCCTATGATTAACCTGTCCCTCACAGTTGCGCTCCTCACCCTTTTCTTCTCCCCTTTCCCAGAGTAAAGAAGTTCATATCCCTCCACCTGATGTGCCACAGACCCCTCACCACCTCGGTCACTCTGCACTGGATTTTCCAGTTTTTTCCCCAGCTATCTCCCAGGAGAGGGGTTGGACGTCCACCATGAGATACCAAAAAGTCAAAGTTGCCTGGGGTAAATCACCTGAGTGACAATTCAGGCCCCAGCTGGGAGACACCAAATTGGGGTTTCTGTTATTTAAAGCAGCTGAATGCTAACAGGAATATTGGGATTCACTGTGTCACCTCATCCACCAGAACAGCAAAGCAGAAAATTTACTGGTCTGGTCAAAAGGTGTCTCACCATGACAGGACTGAAAACAACAATAAAGCATCTTTATAATTATATCTGATTCTAATGCCTGATAGCAAAATATCCCAGGCAGAGGAGAACACGGGATTTGTCTTTCAAGCTTCTGGAAAAAAAAAAAACAAGATTCTGGAAAGATCTAAGAGTATTCCTCTCCCAGTGATGATAGTTTTTATCAGAACGTGGCAGTGATGCAAAATATTTAACGCAGATTCTCCTTGGCTGTGCCGTTGCTTTTATGGACTTTTTATTGCTCATAAACCAAATCATATTATCGCTGGTACTTTGTCTGACCCTTTAGTTAAAATGTTACCCCAAGGACAATCACATCTTTGTGTGCTCGGTGTTTGCTGAGCACTCCAGGATCCTTGGATTGGCGTGAGGTGGGAGCAGAGCCCCCCACCCGAGGATGACACCAACCCCATCAACACTGCCCCTAACCCACCTGCATTTCTTTCATGAAAAACACTGAAACTTCCTCGGAGAAAGCTTCATTTGAAATTAGCAAAAGCTTCTGTTCTTCTCTTTCCTAGGTGGGGGCAAGTCAGAAATTCACTGGTATTGAACAAAAAGACAAAAAGAAGGGTGAGTAAATCAGTTCTGGATTTAGGCATCAGATTCCTGGGATAAGGGTGCAGCTTTGGAGCACTGGCAGTCTTGTAGAACTTGGTTGCTGAGTTGAGGGCCCCAGATGGAGATAATAATTCAAGAGTTACAAGTAGGAGAGAGAAATTTAAAATCTCTGATACAGACTTGTGTTCCTTACAGGGGTCTGAGGGGACTCAGCCTGGAGAAAAGGAGGCTCAGGGGGGCCCTTCTGGCTCTGCACAATTCCCTGACAAGAGGGGGCAGCCGGGGGATATCGGGATTTCTCCCAGGGAGCAAGGACAGGAGGAGAGGAAACGGCCTCAAGCTGTGCCAGGGGAGGCTCAGGCTGGACATCAGGAGGAATTTCCCCATGGAAAGGGTGCTCAGGAATAGGAACGGGCTGCCCAGGGAGGTTTGGAGTCCCCACCCCTGGAGGTGTCCAAGGAACACCTGGATGTGGCACTCAGTGCTCTGGGCTGGGGACAAGGTGGGCATCGGGCACAGGGCGGACTCGATGTTCCTGGGGGGCTTTTCCAGCCTCAGTGATTATGAGATTCTGTGACCACAAACTGGTTTAAGTTCAGGACACTATTAAATTATTTCTTTTATTCAGGGAAGCCCCAGACATGAAACACCTTATATGAGGGGAAAGCAAGTAAGCAAGGAGAGTATCCTAAAACAAAACCCACCACAAAATCCAGCAATAACGTTAAAAAAATCCAAATTATTCCTAGCTTCTGTTTCCTATACAGCATATAAACATGGGCAGATCCTTTCTTGTATCAATAAATAAAATCAATAAATAAATTTCAATAATTTAAATTTCAATAATTTTCACACCCCTGAAGCAGTGCCTTGGGAACACACAGTTTCACACGGGCCTTTTACAGCCCAAGCTGTATTTCCAGCACGTTCCAAGATGGTTTAAATCAGAACGAGGTCATTTGGAGACAGCACAGCATTAGATCAGGCACATCAGGAGACTCACCGGGCAATATTTGCTATGGGCTCTTGATGCCCAAAAAATAGGTAAGAAAACAGTACTCCATACTATAATAGAGGAGATATTTGTTTATTCAATGCTGGGAGGGAAGGGGAGAGCTCCACCACAAACTCACTCATCCATTTTTGCACAGCACTAGCTTTTATTCTTTTTTACCTAATGTGCACATTATACTCCCCCAACCTTCATATTGTAACATGTTTTCTAATCACACCATTGTGTAAGCCCTTGCAGCACAAGGGTTCTGCACGAGGTGCTCGTCAGCCTCCTGTAGCCGTCTTTGATGAAGGCTCAGAAGTCTTCCTCGGGCTTGAACTTTTCACCTCTGCTTCTGTGCATGCTCTGAAAGATTGTCTGCTCAAGTAACCAGTGGTCAGCTTTTTGTAGTTAGCGTCTTCTGCTAAACTTGCTGGTTTCTAAAAAGTGCTCCATTCTCACACCCTGCTACAAAGTAACTTCCTTTGCACAGCTCAAGCATTATCGTGTTGCCTCGGCATCACTCCCCATTCCCATCACTCCACCTGCAGCGTGCTCATTTCTCACACGTCTCGGTTCTGTTCCAAGGGCTCCGCGAGGAAATGGATCGCTGTGCCCGGGAGTAAACCCCCGATCCGCTTTTGGCCTGCAGGCGGCACCACCGAGCCGCGGAGATGCAGCCCGGCCGCTGCCTGTCACCGCCCGCCCCCTCCCGCCCACTCCCGCTGACCCACCGCCCTCGTCCCCGGGCCGGGAAGCACCGCGGCGAGATCGCGCTCCGAGCCGGGGTCGGGGCTGGGTCCAGCCTTTCTGAGGAGAGAGGTTCTTCCGCGATTCTTCGTCCTCCCTCAAAGCGCACGCCTAGCCTGGCGCCATGTGGGGAAGGACGGCCCGGCTCGAGCGCCATCTTGAGAGTGGTGAGCGTCATTTCCTGTCCGCGTCACCATCTTGAGTGTGGCGCCGCGAGTTCTGCTTCCCCTTCCGCCATCTTGAGTGTGGCGCCGCGAGTTCTGCTTCCCCTTCCGCCATCTTGAGTGTGGCGCCGCGAGTTCTGCTTCTCCGTCCGGCATCTTGAGTGTGATGCCGCGAGTTCTGTTTCCCCGTCCGCCATCTTGAGGGTGGCGCCGCGAGTTCTGCTTCTCCGTCCGCCATCTTGAGTGTGACGCCGCAAGTTCTGATTCCCCATCCGCCATCTTGAGTGTTGTGGCACGTGACTTTGCATCGCGGTCGCCATCTTGAGAGTGGAATGATGCCAGTTCCTGCCTCCGCCGCCATCTTGAGTGCATTGCCACGTAACTTCCTGCAGCAGCTGCAGCAGGAGGAGGAGGAGGAGGCAGGGAAAGCGCCGCGGCGGCGCCCCAAGTGCCGGCGGGAACTGGGGGTATAGCAACCCAAATCTAGCTCCGTCGTCTTTGCCCGAGGTGCACGTATTTATACCGTTTCGGCTGTTACTAAAACAGACACTCGCTTAAGCAATAATCACTGTAACAACCTTACGGATATTGCTTCATTAGAGCTTAGCCCAAGCTAGTACGAACCTTATCTATAGGTATCTCAGAAACTCTAAACACGGATTCCTGCTGCCGTGGCTGCAGTTCCGCCCTCGGCCTGCAGGTGTCACCCCGAGCCATCAAACGAGGCGCAGGGCCTGCCTCCGGGCCTTGGTGTTCCCGGGCTGCGCAAAGGGCTTCCGAACGCACAGAGCCTCAAACAGCTCATCTTTCCTCCCCTTTTCAGGCCCTTCACTGTTTCGTTTATATATACAAAGCTTATATTTGTGTTTTCAAAACTTATATATCCGTGTTTAGAATCCCTTATGCTCTAAGATCAGATGCACAAAAAACTTCCCAACGCACAGAGCTTCAAACAGCTCATCTTTCCGTTTCCGGCCCTTCACTGTTTCATTTCTATATACAAAGCTTATATTTGTGTTTTCAAAACTTATATATCTGTGTTTAGAATCCCTTATGCTCTAAAATCAGATGCACAAAAAACTTCCTAACACACAGAGATGCCTCTATCGCCTTCAAACAGGTCATATTTTCTCCCCTTTTCAGGCTCTTCACTGTTCAATTTATATATACAAAGCTTGTATTTGTGTTTTCAAAACTTATATATCTGTGTTTAGAATCCCTTATGCTCTAAAATCAGATGCACAAAAAACTTCCTAACACACAGAGATGCCTCTATCGCCTTCAAACAGGTCATATTTTCTCCCCTTTTCAGGCTCTTCACTGTTCAATTTATATATACAAAGCTTGTATTTGTGTTTTCAAAACTTATATATCCGTATTTAGAATTCCTTATGCTCTAAGATCCTTCATACAAAGCTAGATACAGTGTTGTACTTGGAAATCAGTTTTTGTATTTTTTCTTACGTATATATAAAGGGATAAGTTACGATTTTTAGTATTTTTTGCACGCGATTCGAGACAAACACCCACAGAAGAACACAGCGCGCGCACACAAAACCAACTGTGTGACCCAGAGACGCAAAAAGCCCGGCAGAAGGGTGAGGAGAGAACCAGAGATGCCATCACCAGCCCCCGCTGGGCATCAGCCCCTGCCCGCTGCGAAGGGAGGGCAGAGGCAGCCAGGAAGGATTTATCCTGTCCCACGGAAGGTTCACTCCAGCAAGCCTGCTCTGGCACCTGGGGACACGGCCACTGCTCCTGCGACACAGCAGCAGCAGGAGGAGGAGGAGGAGCAGGAGGAGGAGTGGGGGAAGGAGGAGGGGAAGGAGGGAGCAGCAGCAGGAGCCAGCAGCAGCAGGAGGGGGGAAGGAGGAGGAGGAGCAGGGACCGGAGGAGGAGGAGGAGGAGGAGCGGGGGCAGGAGGAGGGGAAGGAGGAGCAGCAGCAAGAGCAGGGACCAGAGCAGGAGCAGAGCAGGAGCAGGAGGGGCAGCGGCAGCGGCAGCAGGGACGGGGAGGAAGAGCAGGAGCAGAGACAGGAGGAAGAGCAGGAGCAGATACAGGAGGAGGGGGGAAGAGGGGGAGCAAGGAGAACAAGGGGAAGATGCCAGCTTGGTGAAAGGGTGCGGCGGGAAAGCACAAATCTGGGAATGGGACAGAGAAAGGCAGAAAAGACAGAGACAAGGAGAAGGCGAGAGGAACAGCAGTGGAGGGGAGGGGAAGGGAGTGGGAGAGAGATGAAGAACCGTAGAACCATTTAGGTTGGGAAAGAACTGTGAGATGATCCAAGTCCAACCATTAACCCAGCGCTGCCAAGTTCACCACCAAGCCACATCACTGGAAGGCAGCACCACCTGCCCCAGCTGGGGAATTGTGCCCGGGAGCGCAGGAGAGAAGAGGACAGGCAGAAAGAGGGAGTGGGAGCAAGCCGGAGAAAGGAAAATGAGGACAGGGTGCCAGGATGGAGATGAAGAAAATAAAACAAATGGGCAGCACAACAGAGAGGCGTTACAAATAATAGGGGCAGGGAACAGGACAGAAAGATACAGTAAGATAAAATGGTGCAGAGAGCAGGGCAGAGCAAGAGAAAATAAAAAAGAGGGATCATGAAAGAGGCATGGAGGGCAGGTAAAAGGACGGAGCAGAAAAGGACAGACAGATAAAACGACAGAGCACCAGGGAAAGGGTGTCAGGGAGGAGGACACTGAGCCAGAATGAGAGCATGAGGGGCAGTGAGCAGGACACAGTGGTAAACACACACTATTTTTATTTCCTTCATATAGACCATTTCTTGTATTTTCAAGCCTTTTATTATTTAATTTATATATAGAAAAGTTTTATTTCTAAACCCTATCTATATTGATAATTCTTATATTCTAAAATTTTGTATAGAATAGATATGTTCTTATTTTGAAATCAATTAGTATACAAATTAATAGTGCTTTATATGCAAAAATGAGAAACTTTAGAGGGTTTAATGCATAAATTAATATGAGCAGGAATTCCATATGTATTTAGGGCCTGACGATGTCCACAGTTACACAAGCATAGTGTGAGAGTAGCAATGTTACTATCTATATTTAATACTAGGATTCTCTAAATGGCAACATATAACAAACCAAGTGTGTGCTATTCAGAGAAGACCAATAATAAGCCTATAACATGCTTATTGAGATCTGTGTGTGATTAGTGTACTCCTGGTTAAATTGCAGCTCCTGACTCCAAAACTCCTGATAAATCATAATCTGTTATTCCTCAGGCTGAAATAATTGTGACAACATAATAGCATTCACATTAAAAATTATGTTCTTGCATACAGATAACACGGAACTTTTTCAAATACCAAAATGTATTGAAAATCTGTTTAGTTTGCTTTTGGGGTATTCTGTGAATACTGCAAATTACCGTACTGTACTAAAATACAATTTTATTATGTAAAACTATATTTTAATAATGCTAAAATGTAATTTTAATGTGTTCACTTTCTAGAGAATATTTACGGGATAAAAACAAATACTTGCAAAGATCTGGTTTCACTTCTACCTCTTCCAAACAGTTGTCTCTGCTCAACTGCCTGTATTTCATTATTTTGAAGTACTCATGTAAAATTACATTTTTATTTGTAGCTGCAGTTGACTTGCTTCAATAAAATATAAAAAAACTTTGGTTTTAATTCCTCAGAAAAAGGTCTTTGTGAAGAACAGCTGCATTACTTTCATATGACTGCTGTGTATGATAATGTGTGGGTTTGTGATTACGGAAGAATTTGTCTGTATTTATCCATTTCTTACATATCTTTGGTATGTCAATGATTCCATGCTTCAAGTCTGTACTGGCTTCTCTGACATCAAATCCTGGCAGGGAACCTCACCACCCACCTTCTAAGCAGCTGAAAAGCATGGAACTGCTCTCATTTATTTAGGGCAACTATTTGTATTTATTTAGGAACTGCCCACAATGTTGGAGGTAGAAGCTAGCTTTAAATCTTTTTTAATCACCCCAAGAATTCTTGCAAAGCACCTGTAATTTGTTCTGATAGCATCCCCTGCTTCAGAAAATGACTTGTTGCTCTTTGTAATTAAATTTAGCATAAATAGAAAACTACTTAAGTGCCAGTTTCAATTGACCAAAAACTGTTATGCAGAAGAAATTCACCTCATCTTGTTTCTAAGTGCAGCCAATTTTGTAAGGAGCAGAGCTTTGACAAGGATATCTTCTCCATATCTCCGTAGTTTTTCACACAAGGTAGCAGATAGTCAAGCAGCTGATTGTACCTTCAGCTTTTTTAATTTCTTTTCCACTTCCTCCTTCTTCTGAAGGGCGAGTAGTTTGCCCCCATCTGTGATGTTAGAACATTCTTTTGCTTCTTCAGCCTCTTTTTTCTTATGCATCACATGCCTGGGAGAAAGATCTCCAGAATACAAGAAATCATTATTTTTTTAATTAACATCAGAAAAGCAAATTCAAAGGCTTTAAAGATGCAGATAATCTCTAATTTTAGACATAACAATGCATTTACTGTCAGTTTAAATCTTCTCCCTACTTATCCTACCTTCTAATTAACAGCTCTTCTTGTTTGTCTTAATGTAGTTTTTCAGGAATGTCACTTGCTTGTCTGAAGTCAGAAGCATTTTTGGAGTTCTATAAATGGAACACATTTTAAATCTTAAATTCCTAATTTAATTTAATGTCGAGAGACATCAAAAACTGTCAAAAATCAGTGCAGCTACCTGGCTGCTCTTGTCACAGAGAGAACAATGTGAGGGGAAGGAAAGGACAACGAATGATCTGAGGGAGGGAGCACCTCTGCTGTTAGAAGCAGGGCGAGAGAGTTGGGGTTGTTCAGCCTGGAGAAGGGAAGGTTCCAAGACTTCTTATTGTGGCCTCCTCATGGGGCTGTGAGAGAGTTGGAGAAGGGCAGGTAGTGATAAAACAAGGAAAATGGCTTTAGGACAGAAGAGGATTTGTTTGCATTAGCTATTGGGAAGAAATCTTTTACTGAGGTGGTGGTGAGGCACTGGCACGGGCTGCCTAGGGAAGCTGTGACAGGAGGAACCTGGAAGTGTTAAAGGCAAGGTTAGATGGGGCTTTGAGCAACCTGGTCTAGTGAAAGATGTGAAAAACGAGGTTCACCCTGGTAAAATTTAAAAAAAGTTTAATAGAGGATAAAAGGAGACAGAGATAATAAAGCAAAGGGTTTTTACGGGCGGGTGCTTGGCATTCAGCCAAGAGCACACCTGGTGTCTTGGAAACACCTTTTTTATACCATTTCCATTGCATCAGTCTATCATATATTCATATATTCCAGGAACTGTTTTACATGGCCACTCTTTGGGTCCACCTTTTTAGAGCACTCGTGTTTCTTAGCTGTAGTCTCAATCCATCTTCACCATCCCCGTCAGTTTGGGCCTTGCTCCATCCTTTCCACAGACGGTGAGTGCTGAGAATTGGTGTGTCAGCAGCAGGGTCCCCATCAGGTGTTCACTGGATGTTATCCTAACTAAACAGACAGTCTAAGCACATTATATCAACTATTACCACTGTGCTCAACTTTTGTTAACAGCAGAAATAAAAACTATATCAATACAGCAAAGCCATTTTAACATTATACATATAGCATTCATCTTAATAGTTGCAAAAAGCCAACAATACAATACGTGTTTTTAACAAAGGTGTCCTTGCCCTTGGCAGGGAGGGGCTGGAAATTGATTATACTTCAGGTCCCTTCCAAGCCAGGGATTCAGGGATTCTAGGATTCGCTGAGCCTCTAACTGCTGAGATGCTCAGATGCTGTCCAGGTGTAGTACACATCTGCAGCTGGGGGTGAGCCTCTACTTCTGTGTGTGCTTATGGTTTGGAAAAAGTACAGGACAGGATATCTGAGATGGAGAGAAGAGAGAAAACAAGGAGAGAGGCAAGAAAGTGAGAAGAGACAAAAGACGAGATAGAATAAAAGAGGCAAAGCAAAGATGAAAGAGAAGAAGAAAAGAGAGAGGTGGAGAGAGAGAGCAGGATAAAGATGGCCAAGAGAGAGACTGAGAGGCAGGGGAGAAAGCAAAAGAGACAGGAGGAGACCCAGACAAAGTCAACACAAAACACAAACAAAAAAGAGTAAATCACACAGAAGAAAGAGGGAACAAAAAGAAAAATCTTTATTACAACTTCAAAGAATGACTTATTTTCAGTTACACTTCCTCAGATACAATTCTGTACAGCTTAGTAATTTGAGAGTAAAATTTGTCATCAGTTTCAATACAGATTAATACAATAGCACAGAGTGATGGGACAAAAGGGAATGGCTTCAAACTGGTGGAAGTTTGCAGAGAAGCTCTAATTTGCCAGATGTGCTACTTCTACCTCAAAAAGGAGCACGATGCAATCTTGCAGGACTGGTGAGGGCAAACTGGGGGCTGTTGGTGGCAGGTGGGTTTTTTCCCTTTCTCTTCTGTTGTGGCAGCTTAGGACCAAGGAATATTGATGGAGAAGTGCTAATGGGTGACAACATCCACCTGACAGCAATGTCTATCCCTTTCCCCGAGGCTGCAAGACCTGTTTCTCTCTGTGTGTTAGCATGATACGAAATTTAAAAAAAAAGTAAGTAAAAATGAGGGCAAAAAGGTTCTTTGGCAGCCCTGGCAGGTGGCAGGGCCCCTGTGGGGTTTGGGATACACATTCCCACATATCCCCAGCTGATGGGATCGTTGTGGCCACGCCGGCGCAGAGCTGTGTTGTGCTGCCGGGACAGTTGCTTGGAAAAAGAAGGAAAAAGAAACCTAAACAAATCGAAGAGGAAAAACTCACCCAGGCAGGCAGCAGCGGACTCCGGTGTGGCCGAGGTTTCCAAGGCTACTGCAGCCACCCTACCAGCTGGGACAGAGCCGCTTTTGGGGTCATTTTGCACAATTTTTCGTATTTGAGTTGGTAGAGCCGCTCGTGGCTCAGGTGGTGTGTTGGGGGGAAATCGCTGACTGAGAACTTATTTGTTTGGTGCAAGCCTTGCAAGCCGGGGGAGGGTTGGGCAATGCGAGCTTTCCTAAAGAGCCCGCAGGGGTGTTTCCAGCTGAAATCCGACACCACGACCATCGGGAGCCACCGAGAGGCCGACATCGTCCTGCAGGTAAGGCCGAGGCAGCTGAGCATCCTAAAAGGGGTGGAGGACGGAGGGGGGGGAAGAGGATGTGCTGGAGTCCTCCGTGCAAAGTGTGGAGGTGCCAGTTTATGCTGGGATTGACCACCAGAAAAGGGGCTTGGCAAAGCAGGGACGAACCTGGAGCCGCCTCCAGCAGCGTTCCCTGCCTGTCCCTTGCCCGCTCCCAGTCGGCAGGGGTAGCAGATCGTCATGCAGCCCTGGAATTCTCCGCCTCAGANGTGGGTGGGTGCGTGCTGCTGCCCAGGGAAGGCTCCAGAAGCAGAAAGTCGCTCCCGGCTCGTCTGGGAGATCCCGAGGAAAGGTGCCAAAGGCGGGTGTCAGGAAAATCCACAAACGCCAGAGGTTTATGTCCAAAAAGGAGACAGAGAAGTCCTTCATCTTTTGAAGGATGCAGCCCCCTTTTATCCTAACTCCCGGCCGCATGGTGCCCTCGTTCCTTTCCCCACTGGCCGAGGTGCTAGGAAGGTGCAGACTTCCCGAACCACCTACCACATATCCCCACACACACACCTTGAACCTACTGTTTTACCCAAAGTTCAGAAGTTCAGGCTTGTGCAGACCCTTGTTTGTTTCAGGAGCCAAGCTGTTTGGGCTCTGCAATAAAACCTGCTGCCCAAAGTCACCAGAGACATTAAGACTCATTTCAAAAATTCTAGCACCCATCCCTTCACCCATCAAATTATTTGTAAAGACATTAGCACACATCTTTCCTGTCGCGGAGGAGGAGGAAATGAAAAGCTGGAGCTCCCTCTGCTGAAGAAACTCAGGCAGTTCGGTAGGAAAATGGAAAAGCACGGGACAGTGATGCACTAAAAAAGGAAGACCTGGAAAATGTCCTTTTCCTCTATTTGCGTTTTATGTTTCTTCCCAAGCCACTCAACAATAGAGAAGCTGGGTTTCGAATAAAACATAGAGGAACTGATAATCCCCATTAATATTTTTATTATTTTGGCTCTTGAAGAATCCAAGATGCTGCCTAGGTAAAGCTAGATCCTGCTGGAGCAGGGAGCAGTTGAATTCCCAAAGGCAGGTGGGCAGTTGAATTCCCAAAGGAAGGGTGTGCACAGAATCGGGTCTGCACAGCGATGCAGATCTGTCCATGGGGTGCCTTTTCCTCCCTCTGTGATCCTCCTTTGGAAGGGCAGCTTTGAAGCCTGACCCTGCTGCCTGCAGGGAGGGAACCACCTCGGCTGTGAAGTGTCTGACGAGGGCAGGGATCGCTCCTCTCGAGTCTTAGAGGAGCAGCTCCCGGCTGGGAATCTCATCCCGCCGTGCCCAGACAGGGGCAGTGTGAGGTTTGTGCGATCCTGCTGAGAGCCAGCGCCGTGGGCAGCAGCACGAGCAAGGCAGCAGGGCTGGGATGTGCCCCGGGAGAAGGGAAGCTGCTGGACTAGCAGGGAGCCCTCACCGGGGTCTGGGGCTCTGTTAACAGCGGGGTGTTGAAGGACCCACACCCAGGTCCGACCCCGTGCTGGCAGACGTTTAATGCAGCCCTTGTAACTGAGACCTCGGTGGTGGCTTGTCCCCGCTGTCCTGGAGAGCTCTACTCATCAGGAGAACAGCACACAGTGTTCTAATTCCCAGTCTGACAGGCTCAGCTGATGGAAAGACAGGAGCACAATGAGAGGCTTTGGTTTGTCTGGGAGAATGGGAGAAGCAATGGGATAGGACCATGATAGGCCAGGAGAGCTGTGAAAGGAGTGCTGCTGGATTGTGCAAATGATGTGCAGAATTAGGGCAGTCAGATGGAGAGGGAAAAGCTCAAAAAACAGAAAACCCCAATAATTTCCTTCTGTTTCAGCACAGCATCTGGATGTCCTGATTAAAATCTGATCCTTGCATAATGGAAATGGGGAAAAAACTAAAATTGTGCTTCTGCTGGGATCTGTGCCTGGGTTTTCCACGACATGGTGCTGTGGATGACACGGTGCACGTGAATCCAGGGCTAAAACATTTCCTAAAATCTTGCAGATAACATGGTGTTTTCCCACCGTAGATGTCCTGTCCCCCCTTGAAACGTCGCATAGGGTGGAGCAGGCAGCTCCAGGTGGTTGCAGAGCCCAAAGCCTGGACTCCTGCATCTCCTGTGTGCCTGCCCTCGCCGCAGTGGCAGCTTGCCCCCGACTCCCTGGGCACTGGGGCCCCCAGAGCCCCCGGCCACGTGCCCCATCCGGTGCTGCCGAGGCGAGCTGCGAGTGCCCGGGACAGGAGCACGGCCGGTGCCGCCTCTCTGGACACCTTCAGCAGGACCTCCGCGGTGAGGCCAGGTACTCTGTGATGCCAAACCAGCCATTTGTGTCCTGGTGTCCTCACAGAGCCACTCAGTGTTGAGCTGGGGTTGGCTGGAGCAGAAAAGTGACAAGGGCTGAGCAACAGGGTGCAAGTCATTGTCCCCTGGAGCTGATCAAAATCCGTGTGTGGTCCTGGGTGGCGTTTGGGGCAGGGAAGAAATGAGCTGTGACATCCCAAGGGGAATGCTGTTGCCCTTGCCGAGGGACATTTCCTTTTTCCTGGTGTGGGTCTCAGAAGGGCCATGACTAAATTTATCTGGACCACTGACTCCTGCGCCTATTCCCAACTCCTGTTTGAACTGGGGTTTTTCCTCCTTTGAAGTGGCTGCCTCGAGTGAAGGCACTTCAAAATAGATCTGTATCTGATGCACCTCTGGAAATAATGTGATAGAGCAGGGCAGAGGTGAGGGTTTGGGCGAGCAGCACAGCTGAAGAATGTGACATTTGCCATGAGTGTTGTGGCCTGGTGCACAGTGCTGTGGTTTTCCTGCTGTGAGGTTGGGTTTTTAGAGCTGTCATAAGCAGCACAAAGTCAGCAGTGAGGTGCCAAAGTGCAGAGTGGAGGCAGCACCGTGCAGTCCTGGCAGCAGTGCTGAACTGGAAAACTGCAGCGAGGCCGAAGGGAGGCACACACACAGCCAGGGTAGCACAAACTCCTCTTTTTGGGAATAGCCCAAAGGATCCCCATGCCCTAATGGCAGCGAGCAGAGCTGTTCCCATGTGGGAAGGCAAAAATACACAGCTATCTGAGGGGCTGGGCGGTGCTGAAAAATAAGGGCAGCCTCTCTCTGCTGTGTCTCTGCTACTTTGAGGCTGTTTTGGTTCCCAGAGGTGAATTAACTCTCTCTTCTGTGCAGACTGTTTGCACTCTAAGTGTCTTTTCTTTTGGTTTCTCTGCTGGTTGTGAAGTGAGCTCATGCCCTGAATAGTGGCCAGTGCTTTGGAGTAGTTTTGGGAGAAGGGAAAAGGATGCTCCAGGGAGCATTTCTGCTGCCTGCAACCACCTCTTATGCTGATAATTTGCTTTCTTCCAGTATCAGCCAGCTGCTCAGGTGATGGTGCAAGTGGTGTGGGGAGAGCCCCTTCCCTGGGGACTCATGAGGTTGATCTCATCCTGCAGGAGAAGGTAATGCTGGGGAGGGAGGGAGGGAGGGAGGACCCTGTCCTGGCCCTTGGCAGAGCAGGTGAATCCTGCCAAATGTCTGTGTCCCACCGGGAGTCCCAGCAGGGTGTGGGGGCTGCCACCAGAGCGGGTGGATGGGGACAGTGGTGGCTGGAGGATGTGTGAAGCCAGGGACAGCAGCTCCCTCACTGATGGCCACGAGCTGGTACCCCTGGGCAGGTAGTCAGAAGTTTCTGTGGCTGCAGACTGACCAGTGGAGCCTGAATCTGCCAGCAGGGTGAGAAGCTGCTAAAGAAGGAAGTGGGTCACCTTTTTGGTCTGGAAACAGAGTTAAAGGGGAAGGATGTGGTGATAAGAGACCTACAGGCAGAGATCGCAGCCATGGCAAAGAAACTGGCCCAGGCAGCAGTGAGGAACGAGGTGGAGCTGACCCAGAAGCTGCTCATCTTCAACCAGGAGCTGGGAGCCCAAACGGAGGAGATCAAAGCCCTGAGGGAGCAGGTACTGGAGGCTTCCATAGGCACCAAGCAGGGAAAGCACCTCTCTGGTACAGGTGTGTTTGTGGGGTAACACCCAGGTTTGGGCAGGGGTGGTTTGTGTGTCTGAAATCAAGGGAAATGAGGGAGGGAGGTTTTCCTTCCTTCCTGGACTCCTGGAGTCCTTCCTGGTATTCTTCCTTCCTTCTTTCCTGGAGTCCTTCCTTCCCTCCATCCCTCCCTCCCTCCTTAATGCCTCTGGCATTAGGATTTTAGCCAGAGCACATTTAAGATGGTATTTGAAGATGCTAAAGAGCAGTCCAGCCAAACCAGAAGTGGCAGATGGCACTCTGTGAAGGGGCTGTAGCAGTCAGTGAACGTTCTGGTGAGGGACAGGTAAATCTGTGTTTTGCAGATCAATGACGTGCAGAAAGGCTTGAACCAAGTTTTCAGCCATTCCCTCCATGAAAGAGACCTGGAGATCAGGAGGCTGCAGAGAGAAAGTGAGAAGTTGAAGAGAGACCAGGCTTTGAGTGCAGGTATTGTATCCCTGGAGCTTTGGGTCAGGGCATGAAGCAGTTTGGGACTGGCTCTGAATAAGGAGCAAGCATTGGCCAAACTGTACAGACAACAAATTATTCCTAGTGGCTTGTGGAAAGGGACCCTGAAGACCACCTCGTTCCACCCCCTGCCATGGGCAGGGACACCTTCCACTATCCCCAGTTGCTCCAAGCCCCATCCAACCTGGCCTTGGACACTTCCAGGGATAGGGCAGCCACAACTTCTCTTGGCACCCTGTGCCAGGGCCTCCCCACCCTCACAGCCAGGAATTCCTTCCCAATATCACATCTAAATGTCACACCTGGATGACCTCTGACCAGAGTTGTTTTCCTCAGGTGTGGTGAGCAGCATGCAAAGGGAACTCCTGCAAAAGGAGCAGAAAATCCAGCAACTCCAGCAAGAGACAGAAAAACTGAATAAGGAAAACCAAGAGAAGGACAATCAGCTGGCCATGGTTTCAGCCAAGGTTGGCAGCACTAATGAGGGGCTCAGTAATTTATGACCCCCCCACTTGACATGGGGATTAAGGTGGGAAAGCAGGTGAGAAAGGTCGTGCTTCTCTGTGGTGAGGATGGTAGCAGTTGTATCACTGTGATGTAGTGGTGATGGTCCCATTACCAGGTCCGGGTGTGCCGTGATGCCCACGGATCAGGGTCTCCTTCCCCAGCTGGATCTCCCTCCTTGCTCATCAGCTACCGTGTGCCCTGGACTCCTGTGAGCACAGTAGTTGTTTGTACACACAAAATATTCCTGCCAAGGTCCTCCCAAGGAGCCATGGAAACCCTGTCACTGTGCCTTGGGGCTCCCTGTGGCCCATCCTGGATTTGTCCTTAAAAAAAGTGGCTCATGCAGAAGGTTGTTCCATTGTATATGCAGCTCCTTCTCAACTGGCAGAGCTGCACCTGGAGCATGATAAGGACAGAGACTGTGTTGGCCGCAATGTGCCAAAAGATCACAAGGATTGGCTGGGAATCCTAGAATTGCTGAGGTTGGAAATGACCTGTAAAAGATCATTGAGACCAGCCATTACCCCAGCACCACCGAGGCCACCACTAAACCATGTCCCCAAGTGTCTTTGAAATCCCTACAGGGATGGTGACTCAACTACTGCCCTGGGCAGCGTGTGCCAGTGTCCCATTCACAGCAGGAGCGATGGTATCTCTGCCCTGATGGTTATTTTGCTTGGTTGCCATTCCTTCTAGTGCTTGAGAATTGAAGAAGAAACAAAGTGTGAACTCGGAGAGCAAGAACTAATCTCTTGCAGAAACGTGAGTCAAAAGCCATTTTGGGTAAGCAGTGGCTGCAGGAACACATCAGCGAGGGAATAATTAACTGGGTGTTGTTTGGAACTCAGGTCCTGTCCTGAAAATCACACAATGGACGTAAGACCTGGGGAAGTGTAAACTCTGTTGGATCTGTAACGCTGGGTTACAGCGTGAAGGGGAGGGCAGGGGAGAGGGGGCTTGGGGGGGATGTGATCAGAAATCAGATTGAATTCCACTTGTAAGCTGATATAACCACAGTAAATGCAGGTTAGAAGAGAATTCCAGGGTAAACAAAGTTAATTAGATGGGAAGAAAATCTTGCTGGTCAGTGGAGGTCATCCAGAGGGGCAATGCCCAGCTGCCCTGGTGAGACCTCCACCCTTCCTGGGCTCTTGCAGCGCATTGAGGAGCTGGAGCGGGACCTGGAGGGGCTGCAGGGGGAGATCCAGAAGCATAAGAGTGTCCAAAAGCAACTGGCTGAGAAAACCAAGGTACGCCGTTGACTGCACGGGACACGCAGAGGGCAGGTCCCATCATCCCAGAGGGGTGGGATGGGGATCAGCAGCCCCTGGCAGCACAGGATGGATGGGCAGGGCATCTGAGCTCTGCCGTGGACCCTGATGGAAGAAGAGAAATAGATGGCAGAGTGCCCTGTGTGGGTGTTGAGTGAGGAAGACAAGGATGGACGATATCCCAGGGACGAAAGCCAGACAAAAAGTGCCATGAAGGGTCAATGCTGCAACCCCACTCCCTGCAACAGGATTGCTGTCTGTCTCCTGGTATTCCAAAGGCACATTTGGGCTTGTCTGATGGGAGCAGTGGTTGAAATGCCCGTGGCGTGGTTTTGAATGTCACTCTGAGATTCCAAAGCTCTCCTTGCAGGCAGAGGAGGAACTGAAGGCAGCCTGGTCCCAGCAGGCGGGGCAGCTGCGGGAGATGGGGCGCAGGGAGCGCCTGCTGCGATCTGACGTGCAGCGAGCTGGGGAGCAGGTAGGGAATGGCAGGGATGGGAACATCACCACTGGGGCCGTGGGCAG
Source organism: Tichodroma muraria (assembly GCA_013390105.1). Taxonomy (NCBI): domain Eukaryota; kingdom Metazoa; phylum Chordata; class Aves; order Passeriformes; family Sittidae; genus Tichodroma; species Tichodroma muraria. The sequence goes on along the minus strand of WAAG01060213.1, from coordinate 118,939 downwards.
CACAGGGATACAGCTTCCCATGGGGAAGGATGCGCTGTGGAAACTGAAACCCAGAGTCCTGAGCACCAAACCCTGGCACGGGACTGATCTTGTCATTGGGCGAAGTATAAAAGGCTTATCCACTGAATTTGTGTGGGCAGCATGGGCAGCAGAGCAGTTTAACAGGATACAGAAAAGGAATCTCTAATCTTAGTTATGCTGTCTGGGAGCCACACCAACCTTCCTCAGTGCCTGGCTAATGCTGCTCTGGGCAGGGACAACCCTTTGCAGGTAACATCATGCTAGATATGGATCATCAGTGATCAGCAGAGTGGCTGTCAATGATCGGTGGTGTTTGTTTCCATGCGTTGATCCCTGCTGCAGCTGGAGTCCTTCAAGACCCGAGTGATGCAAGTCTGTTCTCCATCAGCAGCTGGCAGCACAGGGAAATCTGTAACAGAGCAGCAGGTGAGTTTGGACACCAGCTCACAGGGACGTTTGGAGCCTGCAAAGCCCCAAGTGGCTCAAAGCAGCTGCTGCAGAACAGTCGTGGTGCCTGCTCCATGTGCAGTAGGGCTGCAGCATCCAGGCTTCTCCAGATGAGGATTTGTGCTGTGGCTGTCCCAGGTCAATGGCACTACTCCGTGATGTGAAGTCCTTTTTGTCTCCCAGGGCTTGGGGGGAGTCAGTGCTCTGCAACAGGGACGAGCCCGGGAGTCTGATGCAGCTGCCAGTTTGCAGCAAGTCTTGGCTGTTGCTCTCTGAGACGATCCCTGGGTCCTCAGCTGGAAAACAGTATGAGCCTTATCCTCCTCTTTCTTCACCCACTTTTGCCAGGTGATAGAGAAGGTCAGGCAGATCTCTGATGAGAACCAACAAAGTCATGAGAGAGAAAAGAGTCTGCAGAAGGAATTAAGCTCCAGGCTTGCAAAGGAGAGGGAGGTGTCTGGGAACATTGAGGTGTTCAAGAACTCCCTGCAGAAGCTCCAGGTCAGTCCTTTAAATACTGAGGACCAGATGGCAGCTGGGAGGTTGTGGCCCAGGGTGTTTTGTTGGCTTGAGGAAAGGTCAGAGTACAGATACTACCCTGAAACAAAGCATCATCCCTACGTGTTCATATGGTTGTTCCCAGGAGTTTGTCACAGATTCTCCATAAAGCCCATCCTGTTCCCCTCCCTACCATGGACAGAGGCACCTTCCACTGGACAAGGTTGCTCCAAGCCCCATCCAGCCTGGCCTGAGACGTCCAGAAATAATGTGTCATTTGCCAATCCCTGAAGGCCACTGACAGTGGAGACTGCCTTGTTCCACCAGTTCCATTTGTTCCAGGCTTGCCTGAGGAGCCCCTGCAGCAGTGCCAGCCTGCGAGGGGAGCTGGGGCAGCTGGAGGTGTTGTGTCTGGATCCCTCTGTCTCGGCCATCAGGACAGCAGTGGTGGACATGGCACATGGTCCCCTGTCCTGGCTGGAGGGCGCAGAGCAGCTCCTGGACAGCGCGGGGATGGACCTGCACACCTCTGGCAAAGGTCTGTGTCCTGCTGGGCATCCCTGAGAATGTGGGATGTCCTGGCAAGCCAGATGTAGAGGAAAAAGTCCAGCATGAGCCACTCCTTGGGGAAAAAATCACAGAATCGTGGAAATTTTAAGGCTGGAAAATACCTCCAAGGTCACTGAGTACAACCATTAAGCCAGCATTGTTCCCAAGTGCCACAGCCTCACACTTTTTGAACACTTCCAGAGTTGGTGGCCTATTCTAATGCCTGACCATCCTTTTCATGAAGAAATTTTCCTGTATATCCATAATATGGTGTGTGAGCACCCCACACAGTGAGGCTCCGTTGACTTTTGCAGGGCTGCTGGCTGCTCTCGGGAGCTTGTTGGAAAGGAGTCAGGAGATGGCACAGAGGAATCAGATGTTGCAGGTACAGAAATATTTAACCACATAAACTAGGTGGATTTGGACTCTTTCTATTGGTAAATATGAGGGCAGTCCCAAGGCAGCCAGTGTGGCACCTGGATTGGGGATGTGCTGTAGCTGAGATCTGTGAGTCTACTGGAAATGTAAGGGAAGGGAGACAGAGCCCACTGCCAGTGTGTCCATTTCCCTAATGCAGCAAGGATGGAGAGGGGATCTCTTTTGTGAAATTTTATGTGAGTGAATGTACACAGGAGGTTTATTTCTTGCCCTGCTGCTGACACACTTCCTTTAATACCTCCGTGTCTCCCTGTAGGAGCAATTAGAGAAGCTCCAGGAGCTGCAGGCAGAGCTGCTGCAGGAGCACACAAAGGAGCTGGAAGCAAAACATGAGCGAGAGTTACATATAAAAATCCAGCAAATTATCTTGGAAAAGGACAAGGAGAGCAAACAGGTACAGTGACATGGTTGGTGTTTCAGGAAAGGAATATTACGCAGGAAAAATGGATGTCTGTAAGAATGTTGGATAATGAGAGGAGGAGCCTCTAGCTCTGAACTGAGTGCAGTCCCAAGGAACCGGATATCCTCCCATGTGGATCCAGGTGATGTAAACTCCCCAAAGTGTCCGTGGTGGAACTGGGAAGCACCTGCAGGTACCAGCAGGATGCACGGCTGCCAGTCAGTCACTGGGAGAAAGAGGGAAGCAAGGAGCATCGTTATCCATGAGCTTAAGGAAACACTGCATTGCTTCCTCTCAAGCCTTCTCTCCCTCCTTCCCCCCCATGCTGGGGTCCCATTGGCTCCTTTTTGGCTGGAAAAGGATATCCCTGTGGAAAGCAGTCTCCCTCAGTCCCAGGGAAGTCCAGGCCATCACAGCAGTGCCTCTGGTGTGGGATGCAGTGTCAGGATGTGAATGAGTGTTTTGCCATGTGTGTGTTGTGATCACGGTGGCCTTGTAGGACAGTTTCCAGTCTGCTTCCGTGTCTGGCACCTTGGGAACAGTGGTTTCCTGGTGTTCTAGGGATTCAGGAAAGGAGCAGCCAAGCAGCTCCTACCCAGTCTCTCAGCTGTACTTTTCCCCAGATGCTCCCATCCTCTCTTTCACTGAGTTACCTCATGTCCTGCCAAGCTTTTCTCCCATCACCTGCCCCTGCTCCAGAGCAATTACCCTCCCTGCTGCTTTCCTCCTTGGAGCTGAGGTTTTTCCTTCCTGAAGTGAGTCTGTGGGCTGCTGGTTCACAGATTCTGGAAAGCGCTGTCACTGAGGAGAGGGACAAGTGCAAGAAATCTGTGGAGGAAGAACAGAAGAAGATCCAAGAGTTAGAATGCCACCTAAGAAGCATGGCTGAGGTGAGCATGGGAGATGAAGCAGAACAGCTCACTCTTGGAATGAAGAAGAGGGGAAGTGCGCTGTAGTGTGGTGCTCCAGGGGCTCAGATCAGTGGACAAAGGGGTTTCCCTACCCCCCCCAAATATACAGAGAGCAGCTCTGCAGAAAGAAAGGTGGATTCCTGGCTAACCTAATTACTGCTAATTTCCTCTGGTAGGCAACAGCAAAGAAGGCAGAGGAGCAGGAACTGACAGAGGGAAAACTGAGAGAAGCTTTGCATGAGCTGGAGAAAATCACTGCACAAGAGGTACTTGGACTGACCTGTGCAGGTGGAGGATGCAGTGCTGGAGAAGAAAGCTTCCCCCATCCCTGAAATCCTTCCCTTCCCTCCATTCTTGTGACCTCCATCCAGGAGAGATGATGCTGACGGTGATCCCAAAAGGAACCCCCAGTGCTTCCGACCAGGCTCCCTCTTGTCTTGTTTCCCAGGTGGTGTTACAGCAGCAGGTGCTTCAGCAGGACCAACAGCTCAGGGCTGTCCAGGAGGAAAATGAGTTACAGAGACAGAAACTGCAAGAAGAAGTAGCAGGATATAGGGAGCAAAGCAAGCAGCATTCCCTGACCATCTTGGCTTTAGAGGACAGGCTGCTAGAGGCCACTCAGCAGCAGAAGGTACTGGAGGAGGAAAAAGCAGCACTTGTGGAAAAAATTGAAGGTAGGTAAGGGTTGTATGGGATGCACCTGTACTGGGAACCGGCTAGGTTAACATGAAATGTGTGAGGAGATGGAACAGTGAATTTACTGCTATAGAAAACATTGGGAAGATGTTGAATGAAGGTTATTCCACCTGCAGGACAAGCTCTGTGAGGCCCTGCAGAATCGGTTTCATTGTTTGGTGGCTTTAAAGAACCAACAGGGCTTTCCCACTGGAGAAGGGCTCTTTGCCCTCTAAAATGACAAAACTGGTGTGCTTTGGGCTGCTCTAAGACAGAAGCAATCCCAAGCAAGGCTGGATGTCAAGAATTGTCAGGTTGGCCTTGGAACTGGCCTCTCAGGGACATGGGTTTCCCAAAGAGACAGTCCTCAGCCCTCAGAGCTGCCTCACGAAGGAAATTATTTGTGCAGCAGAAGCAACAAGCATGTAAGTTACAAAGAAGTAATTGTCCTTTTTTCTTGTGTCCTGTAGGACTTCAGTGTGATGCTTACAGGTCAGCTTCGGGAGCTTGGCTGGAGATTTGTCCTGCCATGGAGTCTCATGTTTGTCTGAGGTGAGCAGCACTCGCTGATAGTGATAGAGAGGCTTGGAGAAGGGCAGGGACCACCTGGGAGAGCCTAAGAAAGTCCAACACCACTCTTCCCAAGATCTTTTTAGTCTGAGATAGGACTCAAGTCCCTTTGCTAGGCTGAAGTGGTCCTAAGGGCATAGAGCATCAAAGTGATGCCAAATAGCACACGAGGATCTGCCATCCCGTCTGGATGACTCCAGGTAAGGGCAAGTGGTGTGGCCAATCCCACACACCACAGGGTGACCCCAGGGGACCAAAAGGCAGGTAAAAAAGGAATGTGTGTATTAACCAGGAATGCAGCACAGGAAGGTGTGCATGGGGTCCCTGCAATGAGGTTTCCCTATGGCTGTGAGATCTGCACTGATCTTTCCCAGGAAACTGCAGGAGAGGCTGGCAGCGGCACAGGGCACGCTCCTGGAAAAGAAGGCAGTCATCAGCAGGCTCACTAGGGAGCTGTCAGAAACCAGAGCCAGGATGTCGGACATGAGAGGTGGGTGATGTGCACTGTGGGGCTGCCATCGTCCCCATCCTCCTGCAAGCGGTGACGATGCAGTGGGCGCGCACAGGTCACAGGAAACTGGTGTCACCATTCCCAGGCAATGCTTTGTCCTGCTGGGGGCAAAGCAGGCAGTCTGCTCCCTTTGGGAAGGTGAATTTCTCCCCATCCTTGGCTAAGTAATAGCAGTGAGAATGAGAGAACAGAGTAATCGGGGGAGAGCAGGTAGACAAAACTGAGCTCAGAATCACGCTGGTGAACTTCTTGGAGCTGAAGGTGTTCCAAGGCAGTGGACTGGGAGAGCCTTGCCTGGGATTCCTGCAGGGCATGTGAACATGGGAACAGAGCCCATGAGGAATGTGTGGAGTCAAAAGATGCAAGTCAGAAAGTGCTGGTGACCTGTCCTCCTTCAGTCTGAAGGAAAACTGCCACAACAAGGAATTGCCCTGGCTTATACCTCCAGAAAGAGACTGGGATTTAGTAAACCAGGATGTCCTGTTGGCGTGGCCCTGGATCTGGGGCAGCTGTCAAGGGCAGAGCAGGGCTGGGCTCTGCAGGGATGAGCCCCATTGTTGCTTCCATGAGGGTGCATCAGCTGCAGATCCCCCAGGACTGGGTGATGAGTCAGCCAGCATCCCACGAGGCTGTTCTGCGCTTAGGGGAGCTGAGTGAGGAGCAGAAGGTGGAGCTGGAGCACAGCCAGAGGCAGCTGAAACACCGGGAGAGGGAAGTGAACCAGCTCAGGGAGAAGCTATCCGAGATGTCCAACCTTATGGAGGAGAAGGATCAGGCCCTGAAAGCAGCAGCTGAAGAGCTAAGGTACACCCTGACATCACCCAGGGCTTCACAGATGCCACTCTGTCTGTCCCCAGCAGCTGATGGTGCCTAGGGTTCTCCCCAGAGCAAAAGGCACCTGTGAGAGTATCAGAATGGAGATCAGCTCTGAATCCATGACACCGGAACCAAAATGGGGGTTTAGAGGAGCTCATGCCAGTAGATGTGTAACTCAGGCACTTGTATCTAAGCGAGTGTTCCCACTCACACCATGGTAATCATCAGTGAGTGCCCAGGGTGCTGCTCTCCACAAGCTGTTTGTGTCACTTTCTTCCATCATGGGGTCCCACAACATCTCTCTCCACACAGCCGAGCCCAAACACACTGCCAGGTGCTGAGGGATGCTTCCCAACAAACACTGGAGAACCCAGAGGATGCTCCCAGGACGCCAGTGCAGGTGGGTGAAGCCTCCCAGAGGAAGAGTCTTCATGGAGAGCACCGAGCTGCGGGTTTGCCAAGAGTACCGGTGGCACGTGGTGTTTCTCGGCATCACGGTGAGAGCCAAGCCTGGAGCTGCTCCGCGCTGGCCCAAGGGTGGGATGGCCGGGCACCCTTCCCAAGCTGCAGGCTGGCTGTGCAGCCTGTGATGGGGAACCGCAGCCCCCACCAGGCTGCTGCTGGTTAACGAGCTGATGTTTGCACAGCCCTTTGGAACCGCCGCGTGTTGTGCGTGCTAATGGCTGCGTTAATTGCCAATTAGAGGGAACAGCAGCGTGCAAGCATTCCTTCCTTTTCCCAACTTGCCGAGCTGTGGATGCTGCCTATGCCGGTAAAGCAGAACCAGCTCCAGGGTTGTACGTGCAGAAGTAGGGGCAGCTTGTTACACAGGACAGCAAGAAACTCTCCTCATTCTCCTGTGCCGAATCCCTATTTGATTTCCCCGAGGCTGGAAAAGGGAAGAACTCGCAGGTGGTGGCAGCAGCAGATGGAGGGACTGCAGGAATTGTACATTCTGTGCGGGATGGTGGCAGCCAGCAGCGTGCCAGTGCGGCCGGCTGGCTGCGGGGGCCGGGCATGACTCACTCACAGCCAGCTGATGAGCGGGCGGGAGGTGCTGCCCGTCCTGCTCCACGTTCTGTGATGGGGAGGGGAAGATCCCAGTGCTGGGGGTGCTCTGCTGATCCCTTCGGGAGTGGGATGGGCAGAGATGTGGGGTGACAGCAGCCAGACCGGAGCTGGGGGTCTGCAACCGTCATTAGCACAGGGCACAGCCCTGTGGCCCTAGCCCCATCGCAGATTTCTGGATGTTTGTCACAGTGCAGAGATCTGGAGGGGGCTGGGAGGGGGCAGTGCACGTTGTAGAGAGTAATGTCCAAGTTTGTGAGGGATGCAGTCTCTGGAGTGCATCGACGTTTGTTGTGTAGACCCAGATGCTCTGTGGTGGTGCAAAGGACAAGGGAAAAACGCCAACGTGGCTGTTCAGAGCTGTGCACCAGCCTCTCCTGGCCTCTCCAGGGCATTTGCAGGGTTCATATCCTGACCATGGCACAGCAGAGCAGGAAAGAGGTCTCTGACAAGTCTCCTATGCTCCCCCAAATCCATGGAGATGGCTTTGTTCTTGTGCCAAGTGCCCAGAGTCTGGCAGCAAGGTTGTGTTTCCTTTGAGCTTGTGCTGCACCAGCTGCAGACTGGGCAAGAACCCTTCTTCTTCCAGGAGCCACCATCAGACTTGGCTGAGCTTGGTGCAAAATGCCGAGGCCTCAGGCACGAGGAAATGATCCAGCGCCAAAAAGAAGGTTTGGCTGAGCTCCGGGAGAGAGTAAAGATGTTGGAGAAGAGACAGTGCTCAGGTGAGCAGGGCTCTCCTAGAATTATGGAATGGTTTGGGTTGGAAGAGACTTCAAAGACTATCTTGTTCCATCCCCTGCCATGGGACAATCGCAAATTCCTCCAAGCCCCATCCAGCCTGGCCTTGGGCACTTTCAGGGATGAAGCAGCCACAGCTTCTCTGGGCAACATGAGCCGAGGCCTCTTCACCCTCACAGGGAGGATAGGAAAGCTGGGCAGCCTCAAAGCTGTGTGGAGAGTGGAACAATTTGACATCTGCCTTTTTGCCTCCAGGTGCTGTGAAGAGCAATTCAGAGCCACTGGTGGTCCGAATGAAAGACTTAGCAGAGAAAATAGTCCAGCAAAGAGGTCTTGAGCTGGAACCTGCACCTGTGTTGGGAGAAAAACTGAAGGCTGGCAAGGTAGGGAAGTTAGTGTGTGGTTTGTAATGCCTGTGACTTTGTTTGGAAAGTATGCCCTGGGAAGGGGAGAAATAGGTTTTCAGAGGTGCTACATGAGAATTCAGGGTGGGAGATGTAGCCTGATGGATGGCAGGCAGTGCTCCTGCAGGGGTGGCAGCTCCATCAGGGCCAGCACATTGCCTGGTGCTGCTGGAGCAGCACCAGGGATGCCATGGGCTGAGTGGGGTGGGAGGCTTGGAAGCACAGCTATCCTGAGGTGGTTTTCCCATGAGGTGAAAGGCAGGCTCACCTGACCAAAATCCAGGCCCAGAGTGGGCTCCATGAGTCTTTCCCTGTCTGTGCAGGTTCCTGACCATGTTCCTGATGGGGGCTCGTTCAGGATCACCGACAGCACAGTGACAATGGCTGAGGTGACAGACTTGGGTGAGAAGATGGTACGTCAGGGACAGATGTGGTAAATCGTGTAGAGTGTGTGTACATGCCTATTGTGTTTAGAGTTTAGATGGTTTTTGAACACATTTCAGGGGTATGTCACATCAGGATGCTGCAGGAATGTCGAAGAGGAACTGCTCTGTGATCCAGTTGCAGACATCCCTGTCCATGGCAGGGGGGGTTGGTTTGATGACCCTTAAATTTCCCTTCCAAAGGAAACTATTCTATGATTCTATGGCTTGGGGCACATTGTGTGTCTGCCAGGACATCCTAGGACCCCAAAACATGCCATGGTGCATCAGAGAGCCTGGAAAGCAATGAAGGGAGCTGCCATGGAAGGGGTCCACATGTAGCACAGCTGGTGGGCTGGGCAAGGGGGTCTCTTCCCTCCAAAAAAGGCAGGGAAGCACCCAGCAGGGAAAACAGTCATCTTAGTAAAGGAAGCAATCCAATCCCAGTAAGCTGTGCAGCTGGGAATGGAATGCAAACCTACTTTCCTTGGGACACTGTTGTCTCCTCAGGAAAGCAGACAGAAAGCAGATGGCTGAGCAGTGTGATGGAATGCAGCAGATCTGGTAAATAATGCATTCCCTCTTCTTCCCACAGTACCTTGATGTAATCGGTGCTCTGGGAAGCCTGATGGAGATGAAGGAGCTGTCAGGAATGCAGCCTCTGCAGCACCTGCCTCAGGAGAAAAGGGCAGAAGTGGGACTGCAGAGACAGAAGGCCCTGGAGCTGCTGTACAAAAAGATCAGGAACCTCCAGATTTGCCTGGAAAGGAAAGAAGAAATGCTGAAAGATTATGAGGGAAGTGTGGAGAAGCTCAGGTATGGAAAGTCAGGATTCTGAACAAGACCTGGTCCTTGGATGCCAAGTGACAGGGAGCTTGGGGCAAGGAGTGATGTGACACTGCTGAGTCCTGTGTCTGGGGCCAGTCAGTGTCTATAGCCACGGTGCAAAAGTCAGGAGGAGTGGGGAAAGGTCCTCCCAGTTTTCTGCAGTGGTACCTTCTGCAGCCTCACATGGCTGAGCAGTGTCAGAGCCGGGAAAGCCTTGACAAGCTCCCTGGTCCTGGGTGGCTGGAGCCTGGGAGTGCAGTGGCATCAGCTGGGGCAGAGGGATGGTGTCAGCAGGACCAAGGAAGGCGTGGGCGAGCACAGCCGAGGGTCAGGGGGTTGATAAGGGCAAAAGACCCACAGAATCCTCCCGTACTGTTTTGCACAGGCAGAGCCAAGCTTCCCTGCAAAGGTGCCAGGAGGAGATGTCCAGCCTGGAAGATGAAGCCCACAGGGAGGCAGAAGAGAAGGCTCTGCTGCGAGAGGCTCTGGAGAGGATGCAGGTCCAGCTGGACCAGAAGAGGCTGCGGCAAGCGGCCAAACAGCACAAGGTGAGACGGCAACACCCAGCTCCTGCTCTTTGTACAACAGCCAGCTCCACCTGCTGGGAACCATCCACAGAGGGGTCAGTCGGACCATCCCAAGAGGCTGGAGGTTCCGGCCCCCAGTGCTCAGCTGCAGCATCGTGGCAGCGTCCCTTGATGAAGTGGGAGAAGGTGCAGACACCTGGAGTGATGGGTTTGCACCATGTGTGAGGGCAAGGGAGAAGAGCAGGTCATGCTGAGCTCTCATGGTCAACGCTGTGTCTGTTGCCTCTGTTCTGCAGCCTGGAGCCATAAAGCCTCTCTGCTCAGGCAAGCTGAAGGCCAAGGAGCGCGTGGCAGGTGCTGTCAGATCGGGAAGCTCATAGGAGCAGCACCATGGAGACCTTCACTAGGTGGTGGTCTGCAGGTCATCGCTGTGGACTCTGTGAGGCTGGAAGTGGCATGAGGTGTGGGTGCATTTTGAGGAGCTCCAGTTCGTATCCCATAGCTCCTGGGCACACTGGTGCTACTGTTCAATGCAGGGCCTTATTTTCCCACAGTCCATGTCCCATAGAAAGCAGAGGGATCTATGGCAGTGGAAAAGGTGGTGAGGATGTAGCCCAGTGTACATGTGTGTGTATATTTGTGTGTGAATACAGCCCAGTGATGTGTGAAGACAGTTGTGGGGTGTGTCCTGTCCTTGCTGAAGTGGCCTCAAGCACAAGAAGCCAACATGGCTTGAAATATCCCTTGCAACTCCTGTGTCCTCTAGTCTCCATCGTGTCATGGGGAAACTGGAACATAAGGCACGATGTAGTACGGAATTCTGGAATTCCTGGAACACCCCAGGAATGCTGGACCTGCCATCTGGGAAGAGGGAAGAAGAGGACCAATGTCAGCCACACCAGTAGAGCAGCAGCACAAGGACAAGCTGGGGAGATGAGAGCGATGTGCTGGTGGGTGATGGCACAGGCTCACTTAATGATTCTTGTCATTAGCAAGGGTGAGAGCAGACCCTGGATTTTGGGGATCAGCAGTGTTTTGGGGAGGGGACCCCTGCAGCCAGCAGGCAGCTCCAGCACATCATCCCTGCAGCCGCTCCACCTCGGCACTGCTCGGAGCAGTCCATGTGCCAAGTCCTCTGCAAACCTCTTCAGCTGAGGATAATTTAGATGTGAGCAAAGCCCCACTGGAGTTTTTTAGTCTTTATTTTTTAATAGGATAAAAAAGGTCTGGAAGCAACACAGAGGGCTGCAGCAGGCTGATGCAGGGCTGCATCATCTCTGAGCTTGCAAAGCACCCATGTGTGCGCAGTGGCCGATCCCTAGTGGCAATGGCAGTGCCGTGGGGCTCTAGTAATTGGTGTGGCCTGGTTTTCCTGCTCCCTGTGCTGGGAGAAGCTGGATGCTTTCCTGTCTGAATGCCTGGGTTTACTTCAGGGCAAGGCATGACCCTGTATGCTTGTGTAGGTTGAAGGTGCTGCTGTGGGCATCCTCTGCAGGTGTATCTGGAGGTGTTGGGCTGCTCCATGACTCTGTGTCCTCCCCATGCCACCCTTGGCAAACTCTGGGTCAGGAATGGATGGAGGTGGCAAGAGCACAGGTGGCTATGAGTGCACCAGACTCCCCGTGCCCTCCTTCGAGCCTGTGGATTCATGGAGTCACGGGTTGATTTGCGTTGAAAGGGACCCTAAAGATGGCCCGGGAGGATCCCACCGGGTTATGGGA
>WAAG01060213.1:57932-106329 GCA_013390105.1 Tichodroma muraria | reverse complement strand
TGCCCCAGCGGCTCCCGCCCCGTGCCGGCGGGCGGGACCCCCCTATTCCTTGTGAGAGGGACCCCCATGCACCCCAGCCTCTTGCGGAGGGATCCCCCGGGTCCTTGTCAGAGACTCCCCCCGCCCCAGCTCCGTGCAGCAGGGATGCCAGGGCACCTCCAATTTCTTGCAGGGGAATCCTCCTCCTGCCCCTCTCAGGAGGGATGCCAGGTACACCCCGCTCCTCCCAAAACCCCCTCACAAGGTTGGTGCCGGGGACACCTTTCCCCAGCTCCTTGCAGGAGGCGTTCCTGAGCGCCCCTAAATTCTTGCAGGAGGAACCTCCTGTCCCCCATGAGGGGGTACCCTGGTGCTGAGGCCAGAGAAAGGGGTCTGGAAGAGGGGACCGGGACCCCCACATTCCTTCTGCCGCATCACCGAGGGATCCCACATCCCTGCAGCTCCCGGGGCCGCAGAGGCCAGGCTGGCGTGTCCTCAGCATCCCTGCCCGCGCTGCGTGCCACCACGCGTGGTGGAGCGTGACTCGGAGCACGAGCTCGGCCCCCGGCCCCTGGGAAGGGGGGGAGCTGGCAGCGAGCCTCCAGCCCTGGAAATTTCCAAGGGGAGCCAGAAATCGGGGTGACTCCAACCGTGGTCACGCTGATATGCGCGGGAGAAGCCAGGGGCAAACGGGACAGCCCGGAGCATCCCCATGGATCCCGCGCTGGGTGTTTCGTGCGGGAGGCGTGGAGACAGCGCGACTCCGGGAAAGCGCTGAGATACGGTCCAGGCGGAGGCATGGCTGCGACATGCCAATACCCCTCAGCCCGTCTGGCACCGGGAGGAGGATCCGCATCGGCGTCCTGGGTGGTCTCGCTTGGACCCGAGCGGGGGGGTGGCGGGACTGGGGGGCTGGAGGCGGTGACCGCCGAAACGCAAGGTTGGGGGGCTGCCTAGGGTGCAGGCACACCCTGCCAGCATCCCTGGCGCTACACGGAGCCTCCCTGTTCCCCGTGTCCTTCCGGGGGCCTGTCCCCCACCGCCAGCACATGGCAGCGGGCCAGACGCGCAGGTTGCTGCGAGCCGTGCGCTGCAGCGGAGGGGAGCCTGCGGCGGGGGCAGCGTGCTCGGGCTCCGCGAGGGGCGACAGTGGCGGCTCCCGGTGCCGGAGGCGATGGTGGCCGTGCCGGGGGTGCTCCGGGCGCAGATGGCAGGGCGGGTGCCGGCGCCGCGCAGGCGAGGGAGCGGCGTGCGGAGCAGGCTCGTTTGCTCTGACAGCTGCGGCGTCTCGCTGCAGCGAAAGGAGCAGCGCCCGGGCTGCGAGGCACTGGGGAGGTTTGGGAGCCTGGGGGTCTCCCAAGGGAAGGGTGGTGCTCTGGAGCAGAGCCTTGCCACACTGTCCTCGCCACTGCTGCCGTCCTCAGGATGTGGCAGTCTGGCTGTAGAGGATGAAGTGATGTGGGGAAGGGCTTTGGCTCTCCGCAGGAGAGATGGTGCGCTTTGGGAGATGCAGGATGCTGGTATCCCAAAAAAAAAACGGAGGAGACTGAGAGAAGGGAAGTGCCCTGCATCTGGGGAGGTGGCTTGCATGGGATGAAGTGGCAAAGTCAGGCCAGGCAACTCACCCCTTGCGGAGAAACTCTGTGGGATTCAGGATGGAGAAGGACTTCGGACAAGGGCATGGAGTTACAGCACAAGGAGGAAAGTCTTCAGAAGTGACAGAGGGCAGGATTAGTTTGGATACTGGGAGGAAGTTCATCCCCGTCAGAGCAGTGAGGCCCTAGCTCAGGTTGCCCAGAGAAGCTGTGGGTGCCCCATCCATAGAAGTGGCCAAGGCCAGGTTGGACAGTGCTTGGGGCAATCTGGGATCATGGAAGATGTCCCTGCCCATGGCAGGGGGTTGGAATGAGTTGGTCTTTAAAGTCTGTTCTAACCCAAACCATTCCATGATTCTATGATCCTATGCTCCAAGAGGGGTATTGGAGGCAACAATCATGGGGGATCTGTGCCCACAGCCCCACTCTGAGGGTGATGGCAGCAGTAGACACGGGAAGGCAGGACCAGCCCCATTCTCAGGTCCCTGGTAGATCAGGACGGTGCTGCTGGAGACACGGACAGAGCAGACAGCAGCAGGGGAGGTACAGATGAGTCACGGACCTGCGGCAGGGGGAGCCGGGGCTCTGCGTGGCTGCTGCAGTGACATGATACAAGAAAAAAAAGCCCTGTCACAACGGGTGCAGTGTGTAGCTGCCCACCTACAGCGAGGTGGAGTTGTACAAAGCGTGGCTCCGTGCTGGCTCCTCACGGAGATCCTGCTGTGCCATGCCAGCGTGCCGCCGGCACAGCCCACGGAGCACGGCAGGGGAGGGGACAGCGGGGTGGCTGCAGGGTAGCTGGAGGGGACTGTGGCATGGCAGGAGTCTGAGGAGGGGCATTCTTGACAGGTCTGTAAGTAGCATCAGTGAGCAGAGCTGCACCCAAAGCTCTAGCCAAGCCCAGGCACCTGGCCAGGGGTGGAGCATGGATGGCACAGGCTCTGGGCAGTGAGGGTGGGTCACCTGGAGGTATCATAGTGAGGAGGAGGTGGTGACATGGGGAGCTGTGGGCTTAGCCCCGTGGCCTGTTATCCCATGCTGCAGCCAAGGGGAGCGTGTGCTCAGGCTCCTGGCACAGGGAGCTGGCAGCAGGCTTGGCAGCATCCTGGCAGGTTCTCCTGCCAAGCACCGCACGGAAACAGGCACGATCCCGGGTGATGCTCCAGGGGGTTGTTAGCGGTTCAGCAGCAGCTTCCCTGTGGTCTGGAAAGCTGCCAGAGACCATCAGTGCCCAAGTCCTTGCTGATCCCTCCTAGCTTCCCAGCCAGTGTGAGAGCACGCTGGGGTCTGGGGGATCAGTGGGGGGGGCTGTGTGGGCTCTGCCCCATGGTGATGTGTCACGATCGTGCCGCCCTCCTGCAGGTACGACGCAGGGAAAGACGGTTTCATTGACCTGATGGAGCTGAAGCTGATGATGGAGAAGCTGGGGGCTCCACAGACGCACCTGGGACTGAAGAACATGATCAAGGAGGTGGATGAAGACCTGGACAGCAAGCTCAGCTTTCGAGAGGTGAGGGAATAGGAGGCTCCACGCTGGCAGGGAGATGTCCCCAGCCACTGTTTGGGCTGGTGAGAAGGTGGACAGTGGCTGTGGTGGCTTTGGGCTCTTCAGAGAGCCGATGCTACCTTCTCCCCTCGTAGTTCCTGCTGATTTTCCGGAAGGCAGCAGCGGGTGAGCTTCAGGAGGACAGTGGGCTGCACGCCCTGGCCCGGCTCTCCGAGATCGATGTCTCCACAGAGGGGGTGAAAGGCGCCAAGAACTTCTTTGAGGCCAAGGTGAGGCAGGGCTCAGGAGGTCCCACTACAGGATGGCGATGCACCAGGGCACTTCGGTGCCGGGTAGGCAGGAGTTGGAGATGATGTTGGGGTCGGCAGGAGAGCTTGGCAGAGGTCACAGCTGGACATTTCCATCTGCAGGCACAAGCCATCAACGAAGCCAGCAGGTTCGAGGAGGAGATCAAGGCAGAGCAGGAGGAGAAGAAGAAGCAGGCAGAGGAGCTGAAGCAGAGGAAAGCAGCCTTCAAGGAGCTGCAGTCCACCTTCACGCAGTGACAGGGCCAGGCAGGACTGGTCAGCGGTGCCCGTACTGGCAGCGCTGCCTGGGCCACGTGCCAGCCGCGCCAGGAGGACTTGGCACAGCACCCTCCTTGCTGGCAGAGCCTGGTCAGCCCCGGCTCCCCCCTCCCCCCTTGCTGTGGTGTCTGTAGGTGTTGTCCATGCCCCTCCCGTCCCCAGCGTGCCCCCCACCCTGAACAGCACCCTGTTCTCTGCCTGCAGCTGCACTGGGGGTTGCTGCTGCTGAGTCCCAGGGGAGCTTTGTCCAGAATGTCTGTCCCTGGGACACCTGTGCCCAGACTGTTGTGTGTTGTGAGTGCACTGGGAGGTTTGCAGGATGGGGAGCTTGCGCAGGTGGCCACGGTGGGTGTTGTGGTGGCCATGCTGGCTCAGGGTCTATTGGTATTGCTATGTGTGACACCAGTGACAAAAGCCATGGCAAGGGCCAGGTGCTTGTAGAGGGGCTCTGTATGTGTGTGTGTGTGTGTGTGTGTGTGTGGTGCTGGGGGGTGGGTGCCCACCCCGCTGGCATGGAGCCCCCCCGGGAGCTGTGTCTCTCTTTATTTTGGTCAAAGATGTACAGAAAGGCAGCTGCTGGCTCATGGGGCTGTATTATGTTTTTTCATGTTGTGTTCAGCCTGGCAGGATGAGCGTGGTGGCCACAAGTGGTTGCTGTTGGTCACTGTGGCTCTCATGTTTGTGGGTGGCTGTAAGAACCCACATCTGTCCCATGGTGTCCCCCGAGTGGCAGCATAGGGGGTGTGTTATGTTTTTTTTAATTTAATCCCAAATAAATATTATATTTCTTAAGTGCTGGTTTCTGGGGTGCAGCTGTGGGATGGGTGTGTCTGTGGCAGGGGGAAGGAATCTGGGGGGTGGGGTGTGACCGTGGGCACGCAGTTCCCACCAGAGGTGGTGGCACTGAACAGGGATGAGCCATGGCTCATAGGCGTGGGAAACAGCAGGGGCCTGATGCAGGTGTGGGGATATGGGACTGCCGAAGGCCATCGGCAGCACTGCTGGTACCTGTGCCTGTCCCAGCCCGTGGCACCTGTGGCTTTTGGCTGGCCTTGACCACATCAAGAGTGAGATAAGGGGACCTTGTGCCTGGGGGGTGGTGGCGTGAGGGGGGCAGCATCTTGGGGTAGTCGGTGCTCAGGGTTGGGGGGCAGCAGGGCTGCCCAGCACCCCACTGACAGCATCATGGGTGGGGGCTGCCCACCAGCTGTGCCCCAGGAGGGACCTTGCCCCTTCCCAGAGCAGGGCCAGGTGTCCCCGCCACGTCCCAGCATGGTGCCAGCACACGACGGGCAGATGTGGCCGCTCCCAGGCGGGACGGTGAGTGCGATAAGAGGGGGCGATGCAGCTGAGCAGCCCCGTGCCCACAGCGTGGGACAGTCCCCACATGCCAGTGGCAGGCGGGGCCACTCCAAGGTCCCCAGCAGTGCGGACACTATAAGAGGGGTGAGCGGCCCCACTGTGGCACCTTTGGTGAGCACAACCATGCTGGGAGCCGTCTGTCTCATTGTGCTGCTGGGCTACGGTGAGTGCAGGGCACGGGGAAGGGCTGGAGCAGGGGGCACAGGACGGTGGGGCCTGCCACAGCCCTGGGCACGGGCACAGGCAGCCTCTGACGTCCCTTTGCCGGTGTCACACAGCCTACGGATGCGGCCAGCCGGCCGTGCCGCCACAGCTGAGCTCCCGCGTGGTGGGCGGTGAAGACGCCGTAGCCCACAGCTGGCCATGGCAGGTAAGGGGGCACAGGGACAGGCGTGGGGACAGGGAGGGAACAGGGATGGAGATGTTCCTGCTCTGACCCTGTGCCTCTGCCCGTGCAGATCTCGCTGCAGTACAGCCGCTCCGGATCCTGGCACCACACTTGCGGCGGGACCCTGATTGCCCCCCAGTGGGTGCTGACAGCTGCTCACTGCATCAGGTGGGTGCTGGGGTGCTGAGGGGGACCTGTGCCATGCAGGTAAGATAGCTGTGGGGACTGACACCCTCTCTCCCTGGCAGCTCTTCCATGACCTACCGTGTGGTGCTGGGCAAGCAGGACCTGACAGAGGATAACGAGCCCGGTTCTGTGGCCGTGGGTGTGGAGAAGACGATCGTCCATGAGAAATGGAACTCCTTCCTCATCATGTAGGGGATGGGATTCATCAGGGGTGGGTCATGGGTGGCGTGGCTACGGACCCCTGTCCCCGCGGCCCCCGTTCTCATTGCCAGGGACCATGGTTTTTCTCCTTGCAGCAATGACATTGCCCTGGTCAAGCTGGCAGAGGAGGTGCAGGAGAGTGACACCATCCGTGCTGCCTGCCTGCCGGCTGCTGACAAGATCCTGCCCAACGACTACCCCTGCTATGTCACCGGCTGGGGACGCATCAGGAGTAAGTGGGGTGTCCCCAGCGGGTCCCCGGGGAAGGGAATGCAGGCACAGGGTGTGAGGTACGAGCTTTGGCTGTCATTGCAGCCAACGGACCCCTGGCCGACATCCTGCAGCAGGCTCTGCTGCCCGTGGTGGACTATGAGACTTGCTCCAAGAGGGACTGGTGGGGTAACAATGTGCTCGAGACCATGGTGTGCGCCGGCGGTGACGGCGTTGTCTCCGGATGCAACGTGAGTGCGGGCACTGCAGCGTGGCGGGCATCCAAATGGTGCAGAGCCGTGGGCACTGGGAGAGGAGGGGATGGAGCCGTGGTGGCGGATGGCCAGAAGGGGTGAGGGGAGCATTGGCAGGGTGCCCAGGACCCACGGCCCAGCCTGGCTCTCCACACAGGGCGATTCTGGCGGCCCCCTGAACTGCCAGCGCGATGATGGGATCTGGGAGGTGGACGGCATCGTCAGCTTCGGCTCTGGCCTGAGCTGCAACTTGGCCAAGAAGCCAACAGTCTTCACCCGCGTGTCCGCCTACATCGACTGGATCAACGAGGTGGGTGCCCCTTCCTCTGCCCCCCCCCCAGGGGCTGTTCTTCCCCACTGAGGGTCTTACCATGACCCCCCTGTGTCTTTTTGGCAGAAAATGAGCACAAACTGAAGACACGGCATGTGGAGATACCACTGTTGACCCACATAAAAGCAAAAGTGCTGAGCTGGTCTCGCTGTTTTTTTGGGGAGGGATGTGGTGGAGCTGGGGACACACATCCAGGGCTGGGTGTGGTGATTCCGAGGTCCTGCTTGTGTGCTGGGGAAGGTGTCCCTGTTGTGCAGTGGGGCTGGGCAGGGCTCTGGGGAGGCTGTTGGGCACATCCTTCAAGATGCTTCCAGTCCTCTTGCCATGGCTGAATAAGGGGCTCGAGGTTTGGCAAGTAGTTTGATGGGAGAGGGGCTGGGAACTGTCCAGGTTGTTCAGGGGAGCTCCAGGGAACCCAACTGGCCCCTGGGGACGATCGGGAACACTTGGTAGCTACCAGGGTGACTTAGGGGACCTCACTTGCACTGCCTAGATGAGGGCTGACTTTCAAATGGGGGTCTTGAGGGAACTGGGTTGGCCTTGGGGGCCTTGAGAGAGTCTGAATGGTTTGGGAAGGGTCAGGGGTGCCTGCAGGAGCTCTGCTGGAGACTGAGCCCTTGGGAGCTGTATGGCACTGCCGGCTCCATCTCCAGGACCTGTGATGTGGCCCAGGAGCGGAGCATTTTACCATGGATCTCCTTCTGTGGTGGCTGGAGGAACAAGGTGGGTGGTGGGCAGCTGTGGGGTTGCCAGGAGGAGCCGGGGCTGCCCTGGAGGAGACAGGGAAGTTTTCCAGGAAAAAGGCAGCGTGTTGGTGGGAGCAGGTGTGAAGGGGCCGTCCACGAAGTGGGGGTGGGTGCTGCACCATGAGTCCCCAAGCAGAGCCATCCATCACACCATCATCCCATTGTGGCTGCTGGAGCTGAGCCGGGATTCCCGTGGTGTGAGGAGGAGGAGAGCAAGCAGGGATGGATGGCAGCACCTCCAGCTCGGCGGGGGACGTGATGGACGGTGCCTGGTTTAGGAGCCGTGGTGCCACTGGACCATTGAGCGGCACCATCACCAGCCCAGAGAGCAACACTGGCACCTGGACCGGGGCCCAAGAGCACTGGCATAAGCCCTGGCACCGTGAGAACCACTTGGGGACTCTCCAGGGACCCCCTGGCACTTGTCAGCCTGACCAAAGTTTTAGCAGGTGAAGAGTGATGCAGGGTGGGAAATGGTTTGGATGGACAGGAAATGTGCTATGGCAAAGGTACTGTAGGGAGCACTCCAAAGGCAATTAAAGGCCTGCCAGTCAGATGTGTGGAGGTGGCTACTCTGCACATCAGGATGGGGCCATGTGCTTGGGACACTGGCATGGGATTGGCAGCAGGATCTGCTGCCTTGGATGGAGAGCTCCAGGCTGTCCATGGGAAGCTGGGCAATGTGGGGTGCCCCTGTCCCCTCTGCATGTATCCACATGTGCCATGGGGGTGGTTGTTTGGGCTGGGAGTGCAGGACCCTGGTGTCAGAGCCTGTTGTGTGCGTACCTGTGCATTGTGTCCCATCCTCAGAGGGGGTTTGGTGGTCAGAGGAGCCCTGGACACGGCCACAGAGTGCCACAAGCCTCTGTGCTGGGGCATCAGCCCTGCCCCACCCAACCAGGCATGGGCAACCCCCCAGCGCGTGTCACCCCAATAACCAGTGTCCCCCTGCCCAGGAGGTGCTGGAGAGTTGTGATCCCTCTGGGTGAAGAACCTTTTTCTAACATCCAGTTTTTCCTTGGACACAGTTCCAGCCATTCCCTCGGGTCCTGTCCCTGGTCACAGAGAGCAGAGATGGGAGCTGCCCCTCGGAAGGAGCTGCAGCCTCCAGTGAGGTGTGACCTCAGCCTCCTCCAGCTGAACAAACCAAGTGACTTCAGCCTCAACTACTTTTAATCTCTAAGGCTGCATAGAGTTTAATGAATATTTGTTGTACTTACATGTTAATTATCAGTTATTGTTATATTCTCTTCATTCAATTTATAACTGACACATTAAATCTACAAGTTAACCTAAAGAAGTGTAAGCTGTATTTTTGTTAAATGTGTAACATCTTATATACACTCTATAGGATGTGTCCATTATTAAGTATTTAACAATATGGGACAATAAGGGGAAATTTAAAAGAATACAGCAAAACTTTGTGAAGTTTGTAACTTTTACTTCACTGTTGAAATATAAGTACTCATACAGTCACTTACATAAAAATTACATCTTAAAAGTGATCTTTACCCACTCCTGGGAAAGAGAGCTCGGGACACCCAGGGACACATGAACAAAGTCCCCTGACACTGAGCAGCATCCTGATGCTGATGGCACAGAGCCATAGGGAAGCACAGCTCTGACACGTGGTGCCAGTCCACATGCTGGGCTCCACTCAGGGCCATCCAGCACTGAAACACGAGGAGGGAGAAGAGCAGTGGGGCCCATGGAGCAACCCCAAAAGAGCATTCCCCCATCTCTCTCTGAGCCCCCACTGTCCTCCAGCTCCACCACACACCCCAACACCACACCTGTGCCACTGCAGTGCTCCTGCTCCACTCTCCCTTCCACTGAGGATGTCCCAGGAAGGGACAAGCCACTGCAGTCCATATCATGGAAGAAGGAAAAGGACAAGATGGAGCCATCTCTGCCCAAAGTCACGCACCAGCTCCCTGCACCCCCAGCCCATGGGACACTCCAGTCCCAAGGCTCCCTTGGTGACAGAATTGGGGAAATAAACAAGGGGAGGAGTGCAGGGTCGCCTTTCCCAAAGGAAAAAAGGCCCAGGGGAGATGGGATCAGCCCCAGCATCACAGGTACACCCAGGTGCTCTGTGCAAAAGTAGCCAACACAGGCCAGGGCAACCCAGAATCTCACACCCCAGGGGGCTTGGGAAGGGATCACATGTGCCACCAAGCTCTTGGAAAACGCTGGGCGGAGGCAAGGCCATTCCAGCCACAGCCCAGCTCCTGCTGGATCCCCTTGGGGTGCTTGGGTGGCCCTGACTCCATCTGGCAGAAGTAGCCGCACATGTCCAGGCGCTCTTCTCCAGCCACATGTGAGCATTGGCCCCCACCACTGCCCTGCCGAGGATACAAAGACACCAAAAAATAGAAACAAACTAAAATAAACTTCTGCAGCTTCAAACCAAAAAGGCAGCAATCTAAAATGACAACATACAGCAAAGCAAAAGCCCCCCAAATCCTCACACGTGCACTTCGTAGTTGTACGTGGCACAGCCACATGCCCCCAGGCTCTCCTGAACACAGAAGGTTCCACTGGCATCCAAGATGATGCCACAGCCAAGGCAGCAGCCAGGAACATGAACAGAAACATGCCAAGGATGGGTATGCTAGGGGAACAAACGCTGATAGGGATTCAGAGACACACAGTGATGAGCATTTCAGGAAAGGGAGCACATTATCCCTGGGGGACAGAGTGGCTGGGATTGTCCTGGGGTAGTCGGTGCTCAGGGTTGGGGGGCAGCAGGGCTGCCCAGCACCCCACTGACAGCATCATGGGTGGGGGCTGCCCACCAGCTGTGCCCCAGGAGGGACCTTGCCCCTTCCCAGAGCAGGGCCAGGTGTCCCCGCCACGTCCCAGCATGGTGCCAGCACACGACGGGCAGATGTGGCCGCTCCCAGGCGGGACGGTGAGTGCGATAAGAGGGGGCGATGCAGCTGAGCAGCCCCGTGCCCACAGCGTGGGACAGTCCCCACATGCCAGTGGCAGGCGGGGCCACTCCAAGGTCCCCAGCAGTGCGGACACTATAAGAGGGGTGAGCGGCCCCACTGTGGCACCTTTGGTGAGCACAACCATGCTGGGAGCCGTCTGTCTCATTGTGCTGCTGGGCTACGGTGAGTGCAGGGCACGGGGAAGGGCTGGAGCAGGGGGCACAGGACGGTGGGGCCTGCCACAGCCCTGGGCACGGGCACAGGCAGCCTCTGACGTCCCTTTGCCGGTGTCACACAGCCTACGGATGCGGCCAGCCGGCCGTGCCGCCACAGCTGAGCTCCCGCGTGGTGGGCGGTGAAGACGCCGTAGCCCACAGCTGGCCATGGCAGGTAAGGGGGCACAGGGACAGGCGTGGGGACAGGGAGGGAACAGGGATGGAGACGTTCCTGCTCTGACCCTGTGCCTCTGCCCGTGCAGATCTCGCTGCAGTACAGCCGCTCCGGATCCTGGCACCACACTTGCGGCGGGACCCTGATTGCCCCCCAGTGGGTGCTGACAGCTGCTCACTGCATCAGGTGGGTGCTGGGGTGCTGAGGGGGACCTGTGCCATGCAGGTAAGATAGCTGTGGGGACTGACACCCTCTCTCCCTGGCAGCTCTTCCATGACCTACCGTGTGGTGCTGGGCAAGCAGGACCTGTTGACAGAAGACGAGCCCGGTTCTGTGGCCGTGGGTGTGGAGAAGACGATCGTCCATGAGAAATGGAACTCCTTCCTTGTCCTGTAGGGATGGAATATGTCTGGGAGTGGGTGGGGGGCAACAAAGCTTGGGACCACATGCTCATGGTTCATGTCCCCCTGTAGCAATGACATTGCCCTGGTCAAGCTGGCAGAGGAGGTGCAGGAGAGTGACACCATCCGTGCTGCCTGCCTGCCGGCTGCTGACAAGATCCTGCCCAACGACTACCCCTGCTATGTCACCGGCTGGGGACGCCTCAGGAGTAAGCAGCGGGTCCCCAGGAGGGTGCCCAGGGGTCCCCGGGGAAGGGGCGTGCAGAGTGTGAGGTGTGCCTGTCATTGCAGCCAACGGGCCCCTGGCCGATGCCCTGCAGCAGGCTCTGCTGCCCGTGGTGGATCACGAGACCTGCTCCAAGTGGGACTGGTGGGGCAGCCTCGTGCGCACCACCATGGTGTGCGCCGGCGGCGACGGCCTCGTCTCCGGATGCAACGTGAGTGTGGGCACTGCTGGGTGGTACCTGCCCCCAGCCCAGAGTAGGATTGACAGCGATGCTGGAGCAGTGCAGGGCCGCAGGTTCCCTGGGAAGCACAGCAGGAGAGGGGATGGAGCTGTGGTGGCGTGTTGGAATAAATCGTCCGAGCCTCCATTTTCTTTATGCAGAAAGCCAATTCTTTATGCACGAAGCTCCCATTTATAGGAAATATCAGAAGGCACTGTGCTAAACCTAATTGGTCAGCAATATAGCGAAACTCAGTTCATTGGTCAGTAAGGGCTACTGTATGTGTCCATCAAATTTTCTCTCTAGATACGTTTACATTTTTCCTTTGTGGGTTCTCATGGGACAAATCACATTGCTCACACAGGTGCATTTGTTTTCACCCTCAGAATAGACTGTTGTGTTAAACATACCGCTCCTTCTCAAAACAGCTTCACATGGGAACTCGCAAATTGCTTGTTAGCTGCACTTAGAAGAAATGACAGGCCAGCTTTGGCAATTTTAGCGGAGCAAGGCCTGATTTCATAAGGCCTTTCTTTCATAATTCTTCTACCTGTCTACGACAGTGGCGGGTCTGTGTGGGATGTGGGGTGTGCCGACGGGGTGCCCAGGACCCACGGCCCAGCCTGGCTCTCCACACAGGGCGATTCTGGCGGCCCCCTGAACTGCCAGCGCGATGATGGGATCTGGGAGGTGGAGGGCATCGTCAGCTTCGGCTCCGGCCTGAAATGCAACATGATCAAGAAGCCAACAGTCTTCACCCGCGTGTCCGCCTACATCGACTGGATCAACGAGGTGGGTGCCCCTTCCTCTGCCCCCGTGCAGGGGGTTGGCCACGCTGCCCCTGCCCTGCCAGCGGTCTCACCGTGAGCCTCCCCGTGTCTTGTCTTTGGCAGAAAATGAGCGCAAACTGAGGACACAGCATGGAGCACAAGTGTTGAGTGTGATAAAGGCAATAGTGCTGAGGTGGTCTCATGTGGTTCTTTCGAGGGGACGCGGTGCAGCAGAACCAGGGGGCTGTATCTTGTGGTCTTGGGCTTCTGCTTGTGTGCTGAGGAGAGCCCCCACATTGTGCAGTGAGGCTGGGCAGGGTCCTGGGGAGCCTAAGGTGGGCAGAGATCCCACAAGGTACTCCCAGCTGGGAGTAGAGCCATGGCCATCACCAAGCCAAAGGGTTCAAGGCTTCACTGGTGGTTTGATGGGAGAGTGGCTGGAATCTGGCCTGCTGGTGCTGGGGGGCTCCAGGGAACTTGGAGGGGGCTATAGGGCCCCTAGTTGGCCCAAGGAGGTCTTAGGGGTCTTGGCTGGTGCTGGGATGTTTCAAGGGATCTTGCTGGTAACTCTGCTACTTGATGGCATCAGATTTATAATGGGGGTGTTGAGGTATCTGGGTTGGTCCCAGGGGTCACCCTGCAGCCCCACCACATTCCCTCCACCACCTGTGCTGCCAGAGTGCTCCCACTCTGTTCTCACATCTGCCAGGGATGCCCTCGGGAAGGAGCAGCCACTGCAGTCCATGTCATGGAAAGGAGAGGGACAAGGCTGAGCCGTCTCTACCCAAAGTCACCCCCAGCCCAGCCAGGGTGCCCGCAGGACACGCCAGTCCCAGTGCTTCCTTAGTGAGAGAAGCGGGGAAATAAACAAGGGAAAGAGTGCAGGGTCACCTTTCCCAAAGGAGAACAGGTCCAGGGGAGATGGGATCAGCCTTGGGATCACCTGCACACCCAGATGCTCTGTATAAAACTGTACAACATGGGACAGGGCAGCCCAGAGCCCCACTCTCCTGGGGGATGGAGAAGGGGAATAGAAAAGGAGACAACCATGAGCTCTCGCAAACACCTGAGCACAGGCAAGGCCATTGCAGCCACACCCCATCTGCAGCTAGACCCTCCTTGGGGTGCTCAGGGCAGCCCTGGCTCCCTCTTGCAGTACCCTCGAAGCACCTGAAATGCTCCCAAAGGAACATGGAAATACTCAGTGACTGCAAAAGCAGATTGAATGTTCCCAGGTTCCCTGGGAATCCCCAAGCACCCCTCAGCACAGACCAACCTTAAGGCCTCTGCACCTCCCAAGGGTGGCTCCAAAGATGCTTTTCTCCCTCAAAATCCAGCACAGATGCAGGATTTCTCACCCAAGGCCATCACCGCAGCAGCTCCTTGAGTACTTTACCTCAGCACTGGTATTTCAATGAATCCTCATCAGTTCCTGCTGTAACTCCTGACTGACTCCTCAAAAGGAGCAGGATGCCTGCTCCATAGGTTGGCACAGCCACATTGTAAACGACCAGACAGAGCAGCACAGACATGAATGAAGGTTCCTACTCTTCCCACTTCAGAGGAGCCTTCAGGAGGTGCTGAAATGGCAATGAGGAGATGGAACAGACAAGGGAATACAGCTAAAGATTTGCTCTTTAATCGTATTAGAAACACTGACTACAAAACTCATCCCATTTCACTTGAACATCAGACCCTGGTCCCCTCAATCAGTTACCCAGGCAGCACAGGACACAAATTTCATGATCAGCAAAGATAAACCCTCTGAGGCCGAGCGTGGCTGTGTCAGGATGAGCCAGAAGTGCTCTCCTCTGGCTCTGTTCTCCAGCAAAGGGACTTCCTGCTCCATCCACAACATTTCCCATCTGCACAGCAAAATCTGCATCTCATCTCCACTCCACGGCAAAGCCAGCACTCACAGATCACATTTCTCCAGGCAAACTTCTGGACACACAGACAAAATCCACAGGGAGAACTGACACTAAGTCGTGGTGGACAGAGATTTCATTCAGGCACAGGAAGAATCTCCAGTGCTTGGCGGGGGGCTCGGAGCCCACGTGTCAGTCGCACGTGAAGAAGAATTTTTTACGAAGGAAATTGAAACATCCTGGGATCTGCTTGTACCTCCCCTTGGCAGAGACGGCGCGAGCCACCTGGGAACAGAAGAGAGGCCGAGGAACAGGATGCTCTCCCCATCCCTTGAAACCAATGGCCGCCATGCCAAGGTGGCCAAAGAAGCTCCACATCAACCAGAAAACAACAACAAGGTGATTCTGTAAGTCCTCTCTCCCTCCACATTGGACTTTTCTCCTACCCATGGAGGACAGAAAAAGTATCTAGGGCGCCTACACTTGTACGCAACTTTGGCAATAATATTGAGTCAACAAGGCACACAAAGGCAGATGTTGATCAGCCAGACTCGTTCCATATCCCTGTGCATTGTGCTGCTCCACCCCCAGGACAAGCTTACAGGAGCACCCAAATCCCAGCAGCTTGGATAGGACAAGTCATGACATTTTTTAGCAGTTTCTTCAGAAGGATTAAAGCCTGTATTGCCAGGATTACTCCTCACTGGAGAAATCTCCAGTGATGTTTGGCAGATTGAGGCCGGACACTTTCTTTCTAATTAAACCTCTCTGCAGTACCTCCAGTTGGCCTATCCCTAAACTCAACAATCAATATCCTCACTCCTTTTTTGAGTTAGGCCTCCATGCCCCAACTGATCACACCTCTGACTATTCCCTTCATCAACAAAAAGCAGAACAAAAAAGACATTTACCCTCACTAACATGTTGAGCAAGTCCTCCGAATGGGCGTATTGCTCCAGCACACTGTCCAGCATTTCCACATACCACGAGCCACTCGCCTTCTCCCTCCAGGAGACAAAACCTTCAGAGAAAGAAGGAGAACGTTATGCCAAAACCCATCTGCTGTTCTCATCCCAACAAGCTCCTGCCGCTCCAACAGAGCCAGGTTGTCCTGAATTGCCCCTATCTTTGGCCATGAAGCTCCAACTGTTTTGCTAATTCCCCCATGCTCAGAAAAGGATTTGCACAGGCTGTTTCACCTGGAAAAGTTGAGTAGGAAACCAAGATGTCGCTGGGTGTGGGCAAACTGGCAATGGCATCAGGCTCATCCACATTATCCGATGGAACCGGAAACGGGGTCGCGTCTGATTCCAAAGAACCCCCAGGGGCTTCCTCTTCAGGTGAATCACAATCCACTACAAAGCCTTGATCTCTTTGTTCTGAAAAAAGCAGCAACAAGACATCTCCTGACGTTCATCCCACCCAAGAGATTCACAGTTGTACATCCAATGCTAAGAAAAGATGGGGAAAGAAAAGGACAAAGGCCCTAGAACAAAATAAGGCTTTTTGGCCGTTCGGCTGCAGCAGTTGAGTCAAAGTCATTGGTAGTTTATACAAAATTCCTCACTGTGTGTGAAGAGCTGGAGCAGCTTCTCAGCACATGGTAAGAAAACAGTCAGCTGGTGTGAGAAGACAGCTGGAGAGAGGGGCAGTTGATGAACAGAAAGGGAGCCAAAGCCACAGCCTGACACATCTCCATAGCCCAAAACTACCGGAGCCAACACAAAGATTCACCTCCACCACAGGCCTGGATGAAGAACAGTTTGGGTTTTCCTCTCAAACTCGGGCAATTGGACCCATTGAAATAGTTCACAATCTTTTCTATGGGAATGGGTTTTCCATCCGTTCCATAAACGCCTCCAGGAAACTGAATATGGCTCGTCTGCAAGAGGAAAATGCAGGAGCTAGTGACACGGAAGGCAAGGCCAGTTCTGAGGGAGCCCATTTCCCATCAGGTGCTTCATGGCATAATGGTACCAGCACAAATCCTGGTGTTTGTGGGAATTCCTGTGGCCAAGTCAGGGTGAGGGGACATCCAGAAGACATTGGAAATGCACTAAAACCCAGCAATCCAATTTCTGTTATCCAACTCATAACCCACATCCTCCAGCAAAGGAGTTCTTCATCCTCTGGTACAACAGGCACATACCATACACCATTTTCCTAAGAATGCCTCTCCTGGTCCTTCAAGAACTGACTCGGAATAAACAGGCAATACTGCTAATAGCATCCCCCTGTCAGAGCTGGAGAACAGGAAGGACTGAATCACCACAGTGTGAGGCTGAGTGGGACCTCCCTTCAGTTCCAAATCATTAGCCCCAACTTCCAAAATGGAAAACACTTGTCCACTGGCACCACTGGATCAGACCACACCAGAGAAGCTCCTGTTTTCTTTAACCCAGAATAAGGGTATAACTCTTTGAAATGTATTGCAATGGCAGAACAAGGTGTTTTGACAGACCACTTCCCTCTCACCCTGTGTGAGACCACAGGACAGGGAATTAACCCTTTCCCACACCTAAGGAACAAAGGGAGAGATGGGACAAACCCACCTGACAGCCATGGGAAAGGATGACCACAATGCAGCAGTCCAAAGCACTGTGGTCCTGCCGTGACAGCTTCAGCAGTTCCAACACCATTTCCTGTGTGGAAAACATCAGTGAGAGTCTTTTGAAGCATATCTTGGCCACAGGTTACCGCCAGGCCCTGTTCTAATTGCACTACCATGGATCTGGTCAATCTCTGCCACAGGATAACATGAGCTCCAAGTCAGCTGGAGCTGGCAAAAGCCATTGGCAGAGAGTGAGTATTTCGGCATCTCTGTCCTTATTTAACACTGGCTGCTTTAATCACACAAATTTCTCATCTCCCTACACTCTTTACAACATAGCACCGCAAACCAAAGCACATTTCCATATGATTTATCTGATGAAATCTGCTGCTTCTGACTGGGAGCTGGTAGATGAGCAGAGAACCATGTTTTACTTTCAGACAATCAAGTTCCCCCCAACACTTCCAGTAACAGCCAAGGATGGCACAGACAGACATGACACAGCTGTCCCGAGCTATCCCAAAAACACAGCCTCACTAAATCCCTAAAAATCACAACCATTCAACATTCCTGCAGAGAGACGAAAATGTGCAAGGTCCCCTCTCCTTCTGCAATTGCAGTGCAACAATAAAGTAAGAGATGCAAGTGGTTGTTTCTTTGTGGGAGGTTTTTGGTGTGCTGCCACCACAAGACACATCCCCTAAAGCATTCCCAACGCTTCCAGGGGCTCACTTCTCATCCCTCATGTCAGCAGGACACAACCAGCCTCACCTGAGCTTTGAGATCCCGCCGGGTCAGGACGGTGAAACGCAAGGCCTTGAAGCGCCTCTCCAGCTTCTCACAGTCAATGTCAGAGCCTTCTCGGGTCGACAGACCCGAGTCTCTGGAGAAATTGACGTTATTGAGGATCAGGCAGTGCCCACAGGGATCCGCTTTCATCTCATAATCCTGGCAGGGACACGTCACAATTAAACTCCCTCTTATTCCAAGTTCTTGCTGGCTAATCCAGCAGGATACAATGGCAGTGAGGAATGCAAGTCCTTAAAGTGACTCATTTCACAGCTTTTTCATTTCTCTAGTCCTAGAGATGGGTAGGAGCATCAATTCTCCACACACATCTTCTCAGCAGCAGCTGGGAACAAGAAACAACCCACTAAATTGGGGAAAACCCTTGTGGAAAACCAGCTGCTGCTTTTATCTGTAGCTTCTCCAACAGCAAGTTGAAATTTCTGGGAAATTCTTTTAGGCATCATCATCAAACCTCACCAAAAAGAGCCAAGAGTTTGTGTTATCACTGTGGTAATCTTAAGGAGGATCTGGCTGTTGACCATTGGCCCTGTTACAGCCTTGGAGCAATTGCTCAGGTAAGACAAAGTGAGAACCAGCTCTTCCAGAAATATTTTCTGGAGTCACCCATGAGGCACAGAGCATTTGCCCAGTAAGGAACCCTTTCAGCTTACTCAAATACTAACCTGGTCATGGCTTCTCTTGTCAACAGCTGAACCTACAACAACACAAAACAGACACAGGATTCAGCTCACCACATTCCACAAGAAGACTGCAGTCCTAGAATTCACATCTTTCCCAACACATGTGAATTTCCCCTTCCCACCACACTGGAAACGAGCCTTAGGCATGCTGCGGCTCTAGGAGAGCCTGGAATGTGGCCTACCCCGGGCTGGCACAGGAGGTATTCGAGGTCTTTCGCTCTCAGCTTGGACTGGGTTAGACAAATGTTCGTGAGGGGTCACATCTGTAATGACATGGGAAAAAAATACAGAGGATGAGTCTGAGCTCAAAAGGTTCCACTGCTGAAAAGCAGAACATACAGGCTGCCCCCAGAAGCTGTGGTGGCCCCATCCCTGGCAGTGTTCAAGTTGGACAGGGTTTGAAGCAATCTGGGATAGTGGAAGGTGTCCCTGCCCATGGCAGGGGATGGTATGAGATGAACCTTAAGGTCCCTTCCAACCCAAACCATTCTGGGATTCCATGATTCTCCCATTAATGACCTCTACCAGGATAATAAAAGTCATGACTTCCTGGATTCTTGCCCACAGCGAGAGGGATCCCAGCTGCCACCCACCCCCCCCATGCTGCTTTTTGCCAAAAACACACCCTACCCTCAATACTGACTTTTACGCTGTTTTTCTTCCCGCATCTCCAGCTCCACGGGCCGCAGGTCCGGCAGCTGCGGCGGCACCGGCCGGGATTCGCATTCCTGGATCAGCATCTCGGCAAGGTCGCCCTGCCCGGTGTCCCACAGGATGGAGAGGAAGGCAGGGAAAGCCTGCTTCCCTCGAGTCTCCAGGTCAATGATCAGCTGTCGGGCTTGCTCTCCTCGGCTGCCAGCGCTCTGCAGAGGAGAAAAACCCAGAGCAGGCGTTCATGCAGTGCCTGGGCAGCCCTTCCAACCACTCTGAGCAGGGGAATCCGCACCCAGGATATGGACATGGGGTAAACAGCAAAACCGAGTGGCAACAGTCACAGAGACCCCCAGCCCTGACCTCCCTCCAACAACAATGGTCACCACAGGGACACCCAGCCCAATGAGGGGTCTAGAGGGAAAGGGGGAGAGGGAGCACCCCAAGTCTGGCCCCTGGGGACAAACAGGCACCCCTGGGCTGTCACCAGTGTGTCAGATGGGGGAAAAACACCCCCAGGCCTGTAACCTGTAACAAAGGGGGGAAACAAGAACACCTTAAGGGTGTCATTGGATTGGGAAGGGGACACAAAGAGAAACCCCTGCACCTGGCACTGCCTAGGTTTGTGGATAAGAAGGGACAAGGTGTAGTGTGAGGGTGTTCTTAAACACCTTATCTGCACAAGGAAAACCCCAGGCCTTGTCATCAGAGTGAGGGGACACAGGGCCCTCCCTTGGGCCTGTCATCTGGGTTCAGGGGATGCAGGAGCTACCCTGCCATGCCTATTGCCGGCTCTCAGGGAACACGGAGCCTCCCCGGGCCACCCCCGGTGCTCAGTGTCCCGCACCCTGGCCCACCTGCAGCTCCTCCAGCATGGGCCGGGTGAAGAGCCCGCGCTGCTCCAGCGGGTCCCAGAGCGGCTCCACCCGCAGCGCCGCCACCAGCCGGGCCCGCCCGCGCCGCAGCGCCCGCCGCTGCTNCCGCTCTGCACCGGGACCGCCGCTCAATGCCCGGCACCGCCGCTCAATGCCCGGGACCGCCGCTCCGCCCCGGGACCGCCGCTCCGCCCCGGGACCGCCGCTCAATGCCCAGCACCGCCGCTCTTCACCGGCACCGCCGCTCAATCCCCGGCACCGCTGCTCAATGCCCGGAGCCCCCGCTCAATGCCCGGGACCGCCGCTCAATGCCCGGAGCCGCCACCGCTCCTTTACGAGACCCGCCGCTCTGCCGCGCACCCGCCGCCGCCGATCCCTTCCTGGAGCCGCCGCCCTGCCCCCGGAACCGCCGCTCGCTGCCCGGAAGCGCCACCGCCTCGCAGTCCCGGAATCACACACGGAGTCAGGCTGGAAGAGCCCTCATGTGGTCCAGAGGGTCATCCCAGAGCAACTGAAACAAGATTCTGTCCTTTTGTGGTTTTGTGTTTTGNTCGAGGCTGATTAGCCCCAGCTCCCTCAGCCTTTCCTCAGCAAGGGAGGCCCTGTGCCCAGGCCCTTCCTCGCCTTCGCTCGCAAGGAGCCCAGGGCTGGACACAGCACTCCAGGTGTGCCTCACCAGGGCTGGGCAGAGGGGCAGGGTCACTCCCTGACCTGCTGCCAATGCTCCTCCCAGTGCACCCCAGGACCTCATTGGCCTCTTGGCCCCCAGGACACTCTGCTGGCTCTGGGACAGCTCAGGTCCCCTGACCCTGGGACTCCCAGGTCCTTTCTGCAGAGATGCTCCAGCAGGTCACCCCCACCTGTGCTGGCGCTTGGGGTTGTTCCTCCCCAGGGGCAGGACCTGCATCTGCCCTTGTTGAGCATCATTAAGTTTCTCTCTGCCCTACTCTCCAGCCTCTCAAAGTCCTGCTGAATGGCAGCACAGCCTTCAGGTGGATCAGCCAGTCCCCCAGGTGTGTCACCCAGTCCCCCAACCTTCAGGTGGATCAGCCACTTCCCCATCACCAAACCTGCTGAGGGTACATTCTATCGCTCTGTCCACATCGTTGATAAACAAGGTGATTAAGACTGGGCACAGTATTGATCCTTTGGGAAGCACTGACTGCAGACCTCCAAGTGGATCATGCCCTCTAAGCTCTGCCATCCAGACAGCACCTGATCCACCTCACCACCCTTCATCCAACCCACATTCCCTATGCCAACTGGGTTAAGCTGAGCTGGAAATTAGGCACCACACAGCTACTTGCTAAACTCCCCCCTTCTCTTCCCTTCCCAGCCCAGTGGAATGGGAAGGAGAATCAAAGTAAAATTTGTATGTTGAGAAAATAACAGTTTAATAATTGAAAATAAAGTAAAATACAGTAGTGATGGTAAATTATAACAGCAACAATAACAACAACAATAATAGCAACAATAAAGGGGAAAACAAGTGATGCACAAAGCAGTTGCTCCCCACCCACTGACTGATGTCAGATCCCCTTCCTGAACCCAGATCAGCTCCTTCCCAGTCACTCCTCCCAGTTTATATACTGGGCCTTCTGTGGTGTGGAATATCCCTTTGGCCAGTTCAGGTCACCTGTCCTACCTGTGCTCCCTCCAAGTTTCCTTTGTGAACCCCCTCACTGCCAGAGCACGAGACATCAAAGAAGTCTTTGACTGTCAATAAGCACGACTTAGCAAAAAAACAGAACAGAATCACAGAACATGCTGAGTTGGAAGGGACCCACATGCATCACCAAGTCCAAGTTCTGGTCCTGCACAGGACACCCCAAGAGTCACATCATGTGCCCAGAAGTGTTGTCCAAATGCTCCGTGAACTCAGACAGGCTCAGTGCTGTGCCCATTCCCTGGGGACTCTGTTTAGTGCCCGACTACCCTCTAGAGGAAGAACCTTTTCCTAATATCCAACCAAAACATCGCCTGACACCGCTTCAGACCATTCCCTCAGGTCCGATCATGTCACCAGAGCAGAGATCAGTGTCTGTCTCTCCTCTTCCCCTCATGAGGAAGTTGTAACTGGAATGAGTCTCCCCTCAATCTCCTCCAGGCTGAATAGACCAAGCGCCCTCAGCCGCTCTTCTTCCCCTCAAGGCTCTTCACCAACTTCACTGCCCTCCTCTGGACGCTCTAACACCTTAATACCTTTCTTATACTGCGGTGCCCACACCTGCCCTCACTATCCCAGGTGAGGCCGCCTCAGCGCAGAGCAGAGCAGGGCAATCCCCTCCCTGGCGCGATGCCCCCCAGGACACGGCCGGCGCTCCCGGCTGCCACCATCCCCATTCCGAACCCAACCCACGGCACTGCCACGGCTTCTGAGCACGACACGACCTGTCCCGCAGGGCCTCACCTCCGAGCCCCCGGCCGCGGCAGCCCCGGTTTCCCGGAAGCGCTCGGTCTCCATGGGGACGGCGGGCGGGCGCGCCGGAAGCGGCGGCGCTCGGTGCGGGAGGGCGGCCCGTCCGCTGCCTCCGCCCGCGGGCCCCGCCGGACCATGGAGCCGGGCCGGGCCGGCTGGGTCCTGCTCCTCCTGCTGCTGCCGGCGCTGGGAGCGGCCGCGCCGGGCGAGTTCGACCCGTACCGCGTGCTGGGGGTCGGCCGGAGCTCCAGCCAGGCCGACATCAAGAAGGCCTACAAGCGGCTCGCCCGGGAATGGTACGTGCTGCCCTTGCACCCCCCTCCGCCCGGCCCCGGGAGCGGATCCCGGCGTCGGTTCGGTGACAGCGCCAGGCCCCGCGGCCCGTGGTGGCATGATCCGCTTCGCGTGGCTGTGCGCCCCGGCTTCCTCGCAGGCCGGGAGCCAGCCTGGCACACGTAGATGCTCCATGGCAGCGGTACGTGCTGTAAAACCCTCCGGAGTCTGGCTGCGGGGGGAGAAGTTCGCTCAGAGTCTGCTTACGAGGGGAAAAAGTTCTCCCAGAATCAGGCTACAGTGGGAAAAGTTCTCCCAGAGTCTGGCTAGGGTGGGAAAATTCTCCCTGAGTCTGGCTACGGAGGGGGGAAAGTTCTCCTGGAGTGTGGCTGTGGGGGGAGAATTCTCACAGTCTGGCTACAGGAAAAAAGTTCTTCCAAAGTTTGGTTACAAAGGGAAAAAGTTCTCCCAGAGTCAAGTGATGGGGGGAAAAGTCCTCTTGGAGTCTGGCTGTGGGGAGAAAAATTTCTCCCTGGGAACTTCTGATACACGAGGGTTGAAGTCTCAGCTTGATACCTCGGTGTCCAAGGGCCGTTCAGTCCATGTGGTGTGGAAGGGAAAATGTGTTTGATGCACAAATGTCATGCCCCTCATGCAAGTAGTGTTTTGTGAGGGGCAGGCTTATGGCATAGAAATAAAATTAATAAAGTAGGCTTACCTGCAGCCTTTAGAGCCCGTGTTGTTCTGTGTGAGACATCTCCGAGGCCGTGGCAGGAGGTGATTCAAGGAAGAACCCAGTAGTTATGTAGAGCAACAGCCAAGGGAGGTATTGCTAGGAAGGAGACACTCTCTGTGTCCTGGGCTCAGGCTGCTGGGGATGGAGCAGACAGAGGGACAGGTCCGCGGGCACATGGTGCACATCCCAGTGCTGCATTTTGGAATGGGGTTTGGGCAGGGACAGCACGTGCTGGGTATAAATCTGATCTCAGCCTCGGGGATGTCACTGCATGCCCTCACTGCCCATGTTCTCCTCACCTCCAAACAGAGGCCAGCAGCTCCCCCACTGACCCATTTTCCTCTGGTTCTGCCCCATAGGCACCCTGACAAAAATAAGGACCCAGGAGCAGAGGACAAATTCATCCAGATTAGCAAGGCCTACGAGGTAACACATGCTTCCTGTAAACTCCTGCTATCCTTAACATTAAGTGACCTTAATTTTCCATACATGGCTTTGTGTTTTTCCAGTGTACTTCTGTGTGGGAAAGGTGCTTGACTCTTTGGAGGTGGACATTACCCACCCAAAAAGTTTGCTCAGCATTGTTAACAGAGCCACTGTAGTCACCAGCATGGTTTCTGCTGTAAATACTTTGCTATAGGTCTGCCCTGCTCTGCCTAAAAAGCCTCAAAGGAGGAAGGAGCGGGTATTCCCCAAGCCCTGCCCAGCTGGGCAGCGTCTTGGCTGTACAATAACATACATAAAAGCATTTTGGGGTGATGTAAGCGACATTCATCATCACAGGGATTTGGTCACCTGAAATTACTCTTAGCAGTAGTTATTTGCACGTTCTGGAAATTGGTCACTCCAGTTTGTGGCAGCCAAGCCCATGGAAATCAAAATAAATCCTTATTTCACTGCTAAAAAAATGCAGTTTCTCTGCAGGGCTTCTCGCTGCTCAGTGAAGCTTTTGGCACTTTCTGAACCCTACAGATTCAAAGAGACACCAGCAAAAGCCAGAAAAGAGTGTGCTCAGAACACAGGATGTTCAGACCCAAGGAGCTGTTGGTGACAGAAGTGGGTACAGCAGTCTGGATTTAGGGGCTCCTTTTCTTTAGGCTTTGAGGGTTTTTTACCCTTATTTACCACAGTGAGCCTAGAAGGATGCGATGCTTCCTTTTTCCAAAATATTTACCCATCTGACATGCAGCAAAGGCTGCACGTTCCTTATGTTATTTACTGAGGGATTACAGTCAGGGCAGTTCCCCCTCGTGGTTTCAGGCAATCGTTTTTCCATCATTTGCTTTCCAGATTCTCTCCAACGAGGAAAAGAGGGCAAACTTTGATCGCTACGGAGATGCTGGGGAAAGCCAGGGCTTCTCTCAGCAGCAGCATCGCCAGTTCCACCGCTTCCACGATGGCTTCTATTTTGATGAGTCCTTCTTCCATTTCCCTTTCAATTCCGAGAGGCGCGACACCTCCGATGAGAAGTATTTGCTCCACTTTTCCCACTACATCAATGAAATCGTGCCGGATAGTTTCAAGAAACCTTACCTCATTAAAATCACCTCAGACTGGTGCTTCAGCTGCATCCACATTGAGCCCGTGTGGAAGGAGGTCGCTCAGGAATTGGAGGCTCTGGGTAAGGATGAGGTTGTTGGGGTTAGGTGTGTGTCCCTCGCCTGGTGAGGCTGCAGTGGTTTGCCTTCAGGTTTGCGTGACCCAGTTTAGGCCTTGTGGATTTCCTCAGGGTTTTATCCTAATGCAAACATTCCTAACTCCAAAGCAGGGTGCTGGTCAAAAGGAGCAGGTCATCAATTTTCCACCGGGCATTTGAGTTGCCGAGGATCTTACAGGTGAACCCGGTGCTCTCCTTTTCCAGGAGCAGGGATCGGCGTCGTTCACGCGGGGTACGAACGGCGCCTTGCCCATCATCTGGGTGCCCACAGCACCCCAACCCTGCTGGGGCTCATTAATGGGAAAATAACCTTCTTCCACAACGCTGTCGTTCGGGAAAACCTGCGGCAATTCGTGGAGAACCTTCTGCCAGGGAATCTTGTTGAAAAGGTAGGTTCTAGCAGGGATGTCAGATGCTGCTGCTCCTCTCTGCCTGGAGATCCCTCTCTCCTTGGCTGCTTTGGTGGCTAATCTGTTTAATTCGGGCTCCAAGCTGATCTATGTCACAAAGCTCCAAACCCTGGAGCTGTCAGAAATGTTCCCAATGCAGCTCTGTAACATGTCCTTAAAAAGAGCTGATCCTGCTGCTACTACATGGTCACACCAGTGATTCTAGTGGTGGATGATCCCAACTCTGACACCCCACAACTGCCAGGGCTCTACCCAAGCTATCCCTTGGACATGAACCTGCTGGATTTCACTTCTCTCCTGCTTTCTCGGCATTTTGTCCAGCAAATTAGGGACCACTCACTACCTCGTAGGTCATGTCTGCTAAAACTCACTGACACAGAGTCACATTTGTTTTGTTCAGTTTTCCTTCAGACCTTTGAAACGAGCTGGCAGCATGAGCCCTTTCAAAGTCATAAGTAAAACCTCCTAACTGATAAAATATTCCTGTATTGCAGCCTTCTGGTGGTTTTTGACACAGTCCTAAAATGCCCACCACCCCTGCAATGTGGCTGGGTCAGTCCACACAGCACTCTCACCTGCCTGGCCTCTGCTTGTGGCTTTGTTCACCTCACCTCATTTTCCCTTGGGATCTTTACCAGAGGTCACCTACCCCGACGGACTCTTGACTTGTCTTCTGGGTATTGCAGTTATTTGACTTCTCACCCCAAAAATAGGGATCATTTCCCCTTCTACAGTAACTGCAGCCCTTTATGTCCTTTCTGAGAGGTATAACACCTGAAACAGAGCAGGTTTAATGGAGCTCTCAGGTGCCTTTTGACCCTTGGTTTCCCATTTTTTACATAAAGAATATGGTCCCAACAAACAGGAGAATAACAGTGCCATTGGCATTGACTTGGAACGGCATCAGTAGAGGCTGCAATGACAAAGAGGGCTGAGGGAAGTCAAGAGCGATGGTTTTAATTCACTCATTAATCAGGAGTATATGCTGGAAAGACCAACCCACAGTCTGCAACACCTGGACAGCCTTTTCAGGCTCAGCCCTCGTTCAGACACCTCGTTGCAGAGCACTGCTGGTGTCTGACAGCTCAGAGGTTAAACTAACGTTCTGCTTCTGTCTAAAGATTACAGATAAAAACTACATCCGCTTTCTGTCCGACTGGAGGAAAGACAACAAGCCCCACGTGCTGCTGTTCGATCACATGCCAGTTGTGCCATTGTTATACAAGGTAATGTCATTTCTCTCACTGCACTGTTGACTTGCTTATAAATCCAGATGTTCCAAATTAAAACACACCACTGCCGTGAGCAGAGGTGGACTGGTGCCTCCAGACACCACTGACTGGTTCGAGGAGAGCAAGGTGATTTGTGCAGGTTGTAAATGATGTGGCCAGGTGACCAGCTTTGTTAGGAGTCTGTTTCTTTGTCCTCCTGACACAGTTGCCCTTCATGGGTGTGAAGGTGCAGGTGTGTTTCAGAGGTAGCAGCAACACAGGTGCACAGCCTTTGTTGTGAATGAGAGATGTTTGGGGCATATCTTATTTGGGTTGCTGAAAATCCCATTTCCTAAGAAGCCCCCGCTACCCTACAACATGTCAGGCTGTAAATAAAGCTGTGGATCCATGGAGTCTCCCAGCACAACGACTAAGAGGACGCAAAATTTGGTTGAGTGAGGGAGAGGAAGGGCTTGTACCTCTCACAGCAATCCGATGGCATTCAAACAGCGGGATGTGTCCTCGGAGCAAAGTCACCAAAGGCGCTTTGGGGGAGAAAATGCTTACTCTGTAACATAAACACGTGCTGGGGGTTTCCTTTCACCCAGCTGACGGCCTTTGCCTACCGAGATTACCTGTCCTTTGGGTACGTGTATGTCGGCCTTCGAGGCACCGAGGAGCTGTCCAGCCAGTACAACATCAACGTCTACACTCCCACCATGATGGTCTTCAAGGAGCACATCGACCGGCCCGCTGACGTTGTGCAGGTATCACTCAGAGCCCTCTCCAAGAGCTTAGGGAAAACGGGCACAGAGCTTTTCTGACCAAGCTGGCAATGAGGGGGTGGTCAGTGGTGCTGTTTGGAGGAAGAGTGTTTGTTCTCAGCTTAAACTCAGGCTTTGGAGGAGGAGAGGGAGTGTTAGGACAGAGAAAGCTTGGGGCACTCCAAGGTAGGAAGTTGGGGAAGGGGGACTCATGTAACTTCTCAGTCTTGAGGCCTCAAGACATCTTGGGTGATTGCAGGATTACCACAAGGGCTGGCAGCCTTCTCCAGGAACATCCAACAGCTTTCCCCTCCTCTTCCTGCTCATTTCTGACTTCTGCTTCCTTGGTCCTTGCCAGGCACGAGAAATGAAGAAGCAGCTCATTGATGACTTCCTTTCCCAGAATAAGTTCCTCATGGTGGCCAGACTCACCAGCCAGAGGCTGTTCCAGGAGCTGTGTCCTGTGAAGAAGTCTCACCGTCAGCGGAAGTAAGTGACATGTCCCTGTTTTTTTTCCTAAGGCTCTGGGCCTGCTCCTAGAGTCACTTTTGGTTTGATTCTGAGGGAAAAGAGCAACAACTGCATTGGATCATGCTCAATATCCACACTGTCAGAGAGGTTTCTGGCTCATTGGGATTGTTCTGGCAAGAGGAAAGGGGTTGGTCATTCCCTCTCACCTCCAGACTGGCTCTTAATCCTGCATTTCATTGTGTCACCCAGGCACTGTGTGGTCTTGCTTACTGGGGAAGGAGAGAAGTTTGCTGAGGCTTATGAGGCCTTTTTGACTTTTGCTGTGGCCAACACAAAAGACACGCTGAAGTTTGTGCACGTCTACAGCGACCGGCAGCCGGAATTTGCAGATGCCTTGCTGATGGATGAGGAGAAGTATCACGGAAGATCAGCTGTGAGGGTTTCCTTTTATTATTTTAGTCCCTTCTTCTCTCAGCATGTCATTTAATTGATGCTGTACCTTGATCTGACACCTGATTCTGGGCAGTGGTTTGAAATGAATCATCTGACTAGAAGAAAACTAAAAGCCCCTTCCTCTCTGACATCTGCCATGCTCTTGGCTCATCCAGGTGGTCATTCTGGAGAGACGCAATAATGCAGGGAAGATCGCCTATAAAGCCTTGGAGGAGGCCTGGCAAGGCAGCAAAGAGGACAACTTCATCCTCCTGGATCTCCTGGACCAGCTGAGGACAGACCCCAGCCTTCTGTCATCAGAGACCGTTGTGGCAGACCTGAATGACGAGCTCGCTCCCGTAAGTGCACAGCCTTTTCCAGATGCCTGACATCTCCGTTACCTTTGTGGACACTCCCAATATGGCTGTTCAGAGGAATTATTTCTATTTTAAAATAACAAGGCAAAACTCTTAGAAGATTTTTTGCTTACAGAAGGAAGCTCATGGCATGCTCTGAACCTCTTGGGGCTCTTTATAGCAGTTTTATCATTTAGCTTTTTGCTTTTCATTCTTTTCAAACAGATGTTCCTTATCCGATGGTTCTACTCCACGCTGGACTACATCTCGGACTGCTGGGACAGTTTGTTTCACAGTAACTGGTATGGATTGGGCATCCATTGTTGGTATTCATTGCTTCCCTACCACCTTATTTTAAAACAGATCCAATTTTAGCCTCCTTTTGGGTGGGAGCAGGACAGCACTCAAAAACATGATGGTCTTTAAGACCCAAGAAACAAGCTGAGTTTCTGGGGAAGGCACACAGTGTTATCTGATGTAGGCAAGAACTGAAATGGAGGCAGAAAATGTGAACTCACAGACCTGACTGCTGCTTGCACCTCTTCCCCTCAGGCGAGAAATGATGCCCCTCCTGTCCTTGCTCTTCTCTGCGCTCTTCATTCTCTTTGGCACCGTTATTGTTCAGGCTTTCAGGTGAGTGCACACCAAAATGACCTCAGGGATAGCTCCTCAGTCCAACCCCAAGGCCTTAAACACACAAAATCACCTTCCTCTGCAGTGATTCGAGTGACACAAGGGACGCTCCACCCTCGGGGAAAGAAGAAACAGCCACAAAGACGGAGAAGAACGATGCGAGTTTCAGCAAAGAGAGTAACAGGTTCCCTCTCTAATTTCTCTAGAATGTTTTCTGCAGAAGCATTGGTCAGGGAGCACCTGTGCAGGGAGGGTTCGTGAAGAGCAGAGAAGTGCTGAAGTTGCACATAGTGCAGTTGTTGTGCGGGGCAGTGCAGGCACAGCAAGGAAGGAGGACCAGTGGCACAGCCAGCAAGGACAGGCGGATGCTAATCTGCTTTTTAAACAATTCCCACCAAGTTTGCCCAAGACAGTTTCCTCAGGGGATAGGTGAAGGTCTGACCCACTCGTTGAGGGAGGTGCAAACCAAGCCATTGCACCAGTTACACTGGCTTTTGCTACAGGGTACAGGGACGGCTCGGCATAACAGGCTGGCAAATGCACTCACAGTTTCTCCATCTTCGGTTGCTCCCAGTCCCTTGCCCCCCTTTCACTCAGTCTTTTTGTTGCAGCAGGATTCCCAAAAAGGGCTTTGTTGAGGTGACCGAGCTAACGGACATCAACTACACGAGTAACTTGGTGCGCCTGAGGCCGGGGCACATGAACGTCGTCTTGATCCTGTCCAACTCCACCAAAACCCCCCTGCTCCAGAAGTTCGCCCTAGAGGTCTACACGTTCACAGGGTAGGCTGGGCCCTCTCCCAGGCTTCTACTGCTGCGTTAACCACTTGGGTGATGCTGCTCTGGTGGCGCGTGAGGAGCGGGGTTGGCTCCACTGCCAGGAGTGAATGCTTCTGGCGAGCAAAGCAGCCTCTGCCCTCATCAGTGGCAATGAGCTACCAAAAACCGAGA
This sequence comes from Tichodroma muraria, assembly GCA_013390105.1. Classification (NCBI taxonomy): domain Eukaryota; kingdom Metazoa; phylum Chordata; class Aves; order Passeriformes; family Sittidae; genus Tichodroma; species Tichodroma muraria. The sequence continues at coordinate 76,314 of WAAG01060213.1, read as the reverse complement.
GGCTGTTTCCAGACTTGGTGATGGTGGCCAGAGGGGTCGGGTGCTGGTGCCACTTTGGCTGTACCCGTGTTTTGACAAATAGGAAGCACAACAGTGCTGCATGCACTAAGCTGAAAAAGGAGCTGCGGCAGCACAGCACTGCCCTGCCCTTCTTGACAATTCCTTACCTGTCCAGTAGGGATCCAGCTGCACCCAGGACACGTGCTAATCCCACTGTCTTCTCTGCTCTTCCTCCAGGAGCAGCTCTCTTCACTTCTCCTTCCTCAGCCTGGACAAGCACCGAGAGTGGCTGGAGTATCTGCTAGAGTTTGCGCAGGATGCGGCCCCCATCCCAAACCAGTACGACAAGCATTTCCTCGAGCGTGACTACACAGGCTATGTCCTGGCTCTGAACGGCCACAAGAAATACTTCTGCCTCTTTAAGCCTCACAGATCAGGGGATGAGGGGGGAACCCTGGGATCGTGCGAGGATTACGATGCTTTACAACATACGGAAGCCAGAGGGAAATCCTCCTGCAGCCCGGGATCTAAATCCATTAAAAACAAATTACACAAATTGTCCTTTTGGATGGAACGCCTTCTAGAGGGTTCCTTACAGAGGTTCTATATCCCCTCGTGGCCCGCACTAGACTGAGGGATTTTACAGAGATTCTAAGGGGACAAACTTTTTATGAAGATGACAAGGGACAGCTCTTTCCAGGAATACTCAAACAAGCGTGATGAATGGACCTTAGGTTTTAGATGAACTCTCCTGGGGCCAGCAACTAGAACACACCTCCCACATCTGGAGCCCGGGAGCACAGCCAAGCGCACCCATGAGCCCTCCACCACCCCGCCATGCGTTTGGATGCCATACAACTGAAGAGCCAAGAAGTCTGTTTTGCCCCTCTCGTCCTGCCACATCTGCTTCCCGAGTCGCCCCTGTCCCACCTCTTGTTTTACCTCGGTTGAAGGAATCCGTAACTTCCCCGGGTCCGGACCAGCCGTGGCCGATGACGCAGGCCGGGTCGCGGTTCTCCCTCCCCATCCCCGTGTGCTTAGTCCATGGTGAATGGTGTAACTCTGGCAAGACCCTGCAGACCCTCCAGGCCCTGCCCTTCCAAAAGGCCTCCTCCCACCCGGCAGTCGTACCCTCTCTGCTTTCCCCATGGTAAGTGACGCAGAATCCGGTCAGGAGCATCTCCCTCGTAGCAGACCTTGGCTGGGACTCCCCCATGGTGCGGGCTCGTGGGCGATCTGCACGTTCCATGCTCCTCATGTCCACCTGCAGCTTCGCTGGCTGAACCATAACAGGGAGGGAAAGGGCATGGCCATAAAATACTGTCGAAGTGTTGAGCCATTTAAATGTCATGTTGATTTTTCAGATGCCTTTTCTGCTTCTGTCGATTTTAGACGATGTATCCTAGAGCCATAACTTTACCTGCGTCCTCAGATTGTAGGCGTGAGCTGCTATGAACCAGTAGATGTGTAAAAAAACTCTACGTAGCTGCCAGGGAGTCACCTGGGCTCCTTGCAAACACCTTTCCAGCTGTAGTACAAACCAACCTTCCTTTGTATCGAGGAACCTCATCCTTCAATGATTGTATTCTTGAAATGTCGCCCCAGAAGTGCTGTATCATCAGACCATTGCGTGCGTGTGAAGCTCCTTTGGCTTAGTCGGGGGTTGAGATGTTGGGTTTCAGCCTCTCACCTGTTTCCTTCTTGCCCCAAACCTCCATTTCTGCACACTCAGGCTGCTCCCGTGGCTTTGTGTTTGCTTGGGTATTTCTTTTATCTTTTGGAAGCAGTGGGGCTGTGTGAGGTTAGAGCAGCTGCACAGCCCCTGGGTTTGGACGATGCTTTGCTGTAGCAGTGCCCTCACAGCCTCTTCCAACACCACAGGGAAAGGGTGGCCCTGGGTAAGGCAGAGGGAGAACAAGCAGTTGCCTCGTGGCTGCTTAACACTCCTCGAGTGACCACACGAGGCAGCAGGGCTTCTTTTTGTGGCCACGACTGAAATCCTGTGAGGTTTGTTCTTCCTTTTCACTGCTCCAGGGCTGACATTGGCACCCAGGGCTCCTCCTTCCATGGATCTGAAGCCCTGTGGCACCGTCAGGCTCTGGCACTGCCAAAGCACAGGGATGGGGGCCAGTGGCCTTTGCCACAGGGCTTGGAACTCAGAGCACTCGGTGAACACGTGGTGTTAATTCCAGACTCAGCCCTTGCCACCTTAGTTACCATCTTAGCAGGGCAGCCAGTCAGTAGGAATAACTGCCACCCCCTGAGCTAGCTGCTGATCCCGCACTGGAGCCAGCAATGCTCCGGTCATACTCCCTACATGCCCTAATTGCTCCCAAAGCCTTGCCTCATTGCATTTCCCCATCCTGGGAGCAGGCTGGCATGCTCCGACCCCCACAGGTACCTCAGATCCCCTGTAAAACGTGCTTCAAATAAAGGCTGCGATGCTACGAACGATCTCTACGTGAGCTGAATTAATTCCAGCCCAGTGCACTCTGGGCTGTGGAATGAGGCACTAAAGTAGAGGGAAGGAAGGACGGTGAGGTCTTCTCCCTGCCCAGGAGCTCCTGTGAAGCTCCTGTGAAGGTGCACAGGTAGCGCTTGACAGAGAGCAGAGAGGGAGTGAAACACCAGCCTGATGCTTCTGGACTTTATTTCCACCTGGCTGGAGCAATCACCAGAGCACTCCTGCACTTTTCCCACAGCTTGCCATGCAGGATGTGGCTGGAATAGGTTTTAGCCCAGCAGAAGGCTCCACATAATGTCTTAAACATTTGCAGTAGCAGAAGAACGCTCTCTGGATCTCTGCTGTGTCTTCAGCTGATCAGAAACAGGGAGAAAACCCTCAACTCATGAAAAAAAGTGCCTAGTTATGCTACAGTGAGGGAACTCAGCCCAACCCTGAGGAAGAGAAGGCTTTATGGCCTTCACATCCGTTGTGTGTGTTGCACGCTGCCAGAATCCTTGGGTTTATTTTCTTTTTAGCACAGGTAACCTCCCCTTTCAGCCAGGGAGTGAGGAGTGCTTGCATCAGTCCACCTGTGTCGGCTGCGCTGGACAGGAGCACAGCTCCTGGATTTTTATGGAAACTTTTGCCTGGGTTGAAGCAAAAGCCAAGCTGCTCTGACCCCTGGTTTAGTTGGCTGCAGTGCCAGCGTGGCACTCCGGGTTTTTGCTGTCTCAAGACCACGGTCAGAGCTGCTTATCCCAGGATCTGCCCTCTCCCAACAGCCATGAGCCATCACCCCGATCATTTTTTAAACATTTGTGATTCTGTTCCACACGTGGTGATTCGTAATCCAAAGACTGAGGAGATTTCGGTCCTAGTGCACTTTCCTAGTGAGATCTGAGCGATGGCACAGTGCTCGGAGCTGAGGCGAAGGGATACAGGCCCCAGAGTGGAGGTTGTTCCCAAACTCTTCCCTGTCCCTGTCTCCGCCCTTCACCCACCTCAACCAGGAGCCAGGACACGAGCGCAGCCTGACAAGTAGGACTGAGAACTAGGTACCTANGGGGGGATTGTTTTGGGTTTTTTTTGGTTTAGTTTTGTTTTTGTATTTGTGAACAGGCACTGATGTCATTTTGTTTTAAGATAATTACAGGTTCGCAACCAAAATAAACTATTTTAATGTGTGATGAGGTGGCTCTGTGTCTCCATATACAAACTAACCTCGCCTCCATGTCCTTAGAAATTTCAGGAGCTCCTGAAAACCGCTCCTGCCATAGGAAACTCCTGGTTATTCCACCAGCAGGAAATCTAGTGAAATATCTCTTTACTCTCAGCGGGAGGCTCAGGCCCCCTTCATGTCCTCCCATCTTCTACATCCGTTGTCCTGCTGCAACATCCTAATGGGACAAACCTTTTACCAGTGCCAGTTTTTCCAGGAGCCCTGTGAGCTGGGTGAATCATTCCAGAGGCAAAATGGCATTAGCCTCATCTATCCCTTTCCCAGGCCAACTCCAAAGCTCCAGACCTCAGTTAAATGGGGTGTCTCACCTGTTCCTTACAGTTTCCAAGCTTAAAAGTACCTTTTCTAGTGGTAAATGGCATTTATTTCATGCTGCAAAGCCCATGCTGGCTGCAGCTGGCTGAAGGGAAGGGGACATGGAAAGCCTTGCTGAGGACATAGAGTAGCGTTACCCCAGGGCAGGTGGGAACTGCCTTCACAGCGTCTTCACTCCTGGGAGGACACACAGCATCTCAAACAGTAGGTTTGCCCCCAGGAGGGCTGTATTGCCTAAAACAGCAAGACAAGAAAAGGAAGAAATCTGTGTATATCCAACGGCTTTCACCCACAGCCGCCTTGGCCAGTTACTTATCTCGCCCTCGGGCAACTTCAGACTCACCAGAGACATCGTACATTGGTGCGACTTCCACAAGGTCACACCCCACTATGTTCAGGCCTTTGCAGCCACGAATTATCTCCAAAGCCTAGAGAAAAAACGGATTTGGGATCAAGAAACACACCTGACCTAGCAGACTGGTCCAGGCTCTGCTTTCCCCATATTCCAAATCACACCTAATTCCACACTTCCCTTCCTCATCGCCTTGAGGAAACACTTCCTGGCCTCCCTAAACTTCCACTTTGCTGTGCTGGTGAAACGACCTCCTTTAAAGGGAGCAAACCATCCCTTTCCCCCTGGGAAGGGCAGCGGTGTCCCCCTCACCTGCACGGGTGTGAGCCCGGCGATCTCCGGGGTGCCGGTGCCCGGGGCGTACGCGGGGTCCAGCCCGTCGATATCGAAGCTGATGTACACTGGCTTGTCCCCCATCTGCGCCCTCACCTCCCTCATCAGCGGCTCCAGGGACTTCATCCAGCACTCCTCAATCGGGACCACCCGGAAACCCTGTGGGAACAGAGACACGCAGGCACCTGCTTAGGGAAAGGGGGGAGACGAGCAGCATCCCCTGCTCTGCTGGGGAATATCTCCCGGGAACAGTCCTCATTCCGGGACGAAGCTGCAGAATTGCGCCTGGAAACATCTTCCACTCCCCACCCACGCTTTCTAACTCTCCACTCATCTGACACGCAGTGAGCCAGGAGTGCTTGTCCTGCAGACAAGCCGCTGGCGTGGAACAAGAGGCAAAAAACGGATTTATTTGCCTGCTGAAGCCAAGTATTACTGGCGCGGTATTTATGGCAGGGACACAGCAGGCAGACAGCCCTCGGCTGCGGGTCAGTTTACCTGTTCCCGACAGTACTTGTGGGGATCGGGGTCATAGGAGGAGCCTCGGATGCCGATCTGTACCACGCGGCCGCAGTCCAGCAGCCCTTCCTCCACACAGCGCCGGAAGGGGCTCCCGTGGTAGATCTTTTCCCCCAGAGCCGTGTCTCCGGTGTCGGTGTGAGCATCCACGTGCACCAGTCCCACGGGACCGTGCCTGGTTGAGACAGGGTGGCCACGTTAGTCCTGTCCCATGCACGGTGACCCTGCCAACAGCGGGGACAGCAAACCAGGAGCCTTCCTGAGGCTCTTTCCCCTTTCTCTTCATCTCCAGACTGGAAACTTACTTTGCTGCCAGGGCCTGCAGGATTGGGTATGTTATGGTGTGATCTCCACCTGCAAGAGGACACAGGGAAGGGGGGAATACACTACAAGAGCTACTCAGCCCTCATTACTTTTGTTCCCAAGTTATTTTTTCCCTCTTTGCATTTGTTCTGCACTTATTTATGCGAGGCTTCATTGCCAAAGGAAAATTATCACTCCCAGGTGCAGATGCTTCCTCTCCTGGGTCCTCTCTTCTCCTGGTCTTCCTTCTAGGGAGGACCAGATATGCAGGACTGCCAGCAGGGACAGCCTGTGGAGCAGGACCCTTGATTTGGTTTATAAATAGACATTTGATCAGCTCCTGAGGACACTGTAACTGTTGACTTCTGCCTTCAGTGATGCCAAGCAGTAACAGCTGCGAACCTGAACATGCACCCAAAATCAGGCCTCACGAAAAGCCTGGTGCTTGCTCAGCTGGAGGGACACAAGGGACTAAACCTGCTCTTGCTTTGGGTCCTGCTCAACAGGACACCAAAAGCACGGCACTGTTTGTATTTGCTGACTGAACCATCCTCCTCATTTTTGACCCAAAGGAAGAGGCATCGCAGAACATCCTGTTCAGCAGACAGCCTGTGAATTTACCCACGATACAGCACAACAGCCCAGGCAGGGCACGGATTCATCACTCGCCTTCTGCCAAGCCTGGATTGAATGATGGGAGGAGGAGTAGAGGGAGTTTGATGGAGCCAGGACACAGCGGCAGGACAGGGAAGACACGGGCTCCTTACCCAAGGAGAGGGGCACACAGCCGGAGGCCGCGATCTCCTGGTAGGACTCCCGGATGAGGCGGCAGCTGTCAGGCAGGTTGTAGAGGTTCACGTTCACGTCCCCGATGTCAGCGACCCGCAGGGAGTCGAACGGTGCCGCGCCGGTGCTGCCATTGTACCTCCTCACCATCGCGGACTCGGCGCGGATCTGACGCGGGCCGAACCTGGGCGATGGCATGGCTGGGAAACGCAACCAGGCATTGTTCCCAGCACCCCTGTCACCACAGGAGAGCCATGACCAACGGCCAGAGGGAAGCACCAGCTTCCCTGGCTGGCTCTTACCTGGCTCCTGGCCGGTTGGACGTGCCTGTGTCCAGCGGAACACCGACAAACGCCACGTCCAGTCCCTCCGCTGACGCCTGCACGGGAAGCCTCATCATGGAGCAGACCCCCACGGGCCGGGCCACGAGCAGGGCACTGGGGGGCACGTTGAACCGCGAGCTCCAGCAGCTGGGGGCTCTGCTCCCTGGGAGCAGGGTCTGGAGGAACCCTGCAGACGCACTGGATGGGGAGCTGGGGGTGGCCAGAAGGGCCAGGGGCCGCAGGCTGTGGTGTGAGGTGGTCACCATAGTGGTCACAGCCGGCTTGGGAGCGCAGAGCCCAGCTCCCCGGGGCAGCAGCTGGCTGCAGGCAGCCCAGAGCAGAGGCCTCATCCTGACCCACACGCTCCCACCCGCTTTCCCCCTGGGAACGCAGCGAGAGGTGCTGAGGAGCCCGTTCCCAGCTTGGGCAGAGCGCCAGCTTCCTCTGCCAAGCCTCCCTCCAGGGATCAAAGTGCACTGGACACTCCACTGCCCGGGGAAGGGCAGAAATCCAGCCCAGCCTCCATGACCACGCTCCCAGCCACCCCCTTTCCCAATGGCATAGTCCTGGCAAACACTGGGAACAAACACGGCAGTGAGGGGCAAGAGCCTGCGCAGGGATTAGTGGGACAGGCAGGTGGGACATGCTGGGAGATGTCCCAGTCTGCTCCCCTTGGCCATTTGCAGACAGACAGCACGGCAGCATTTGTTGCATTAACAGCCTGCACTTTTTAACCTGCGCTCCACAAAATCACCTGGAATGCTGAAGAGTTATAAAAAAGCCTCGTTAGTGGAAGGCAGAAGGGAAAGAAAACAAAAGGGAAGTCTGACCTCAGCAGAACCACAGAGGGTCAAAATGCAAGCACAGGGGAAGCATTAACAGGGATTTAAGGACCAGAGGGACAACCTGCAGGACAAGCATTTTAGGCCATTTTTTTGGACAGAATTGAAATGGTTTCCAGGGGAAGCAAGTTTCCAGTGAGTGGAGTTCATCAGCACAGATAAAACCCTGGCTGGGCAAATACAAACACAACCGACACTGGATGGCTCCAGCCCCTAATTCTGCTCCCTATTTGTATAGAGACTGGACCCAGTAGAGAGAGGGAAAGGCACAAGGATGATGTTCATGGCAGAAAGAAGGCTCAGAGTAGAGATCCACCACACAGCAGCAGCATTTACTCCTCAGAAGGCTCCACAGAGTGTCCAGGGCATGGGACTCACTGCCAGACCCAGGCACACACAAAGCAAAGGCAGCAGAAACACACTGCAAGAGCTCAGTAACGTAAGAAACAGCACACACTTTGGTTGGGTCAGATCAATGTTAAAAAGGTCTTTTTTTTGAGCTTTCCCCCCCAAGAGCTCATTTCCCCCAATACCCCAGGCTCCTTGCTCTTTGCTGCACAAGAACAACGTGCAGAACCCTGAGCACCCTAACCTTGTGATGATTAGGGCTTTCAGCCATTGTCATCCACCTGGAAACTGCAGGAGTAACAAGTGATTTGCCATGCAGGAGAGTACAAAACACATTCCCCAAAGCAAGGTCTGTTCCTCTTTGGGAAATTCAACTTGGAGCAAAACACCGTGTTCCACAGTTAGCACTGGAAAGAGCTGAATTTGCATGTAAGACACCCCAGAACCAATGCTCCACAGCCCAAATTGGATTGAAAGAACCCACACAGCCACAGAGCTTAATCTTTAATTTATTGTGCAACAAGCATAAATAACTTTCTCCCCCAGTTCCTCTAAACACAATTATAGCCACGAAATTGAATGCTGTTTCATGAACATGGCTGTTGTTATTTAAAGACTGATGTCTCCCACCCTCCCCACCAAAGGATATTTCATTGAAGGAAACACAGGCAGGTAAGAGCAGAGCAGCACACTAAGCTCTTTAAGCAGGGGAGCTGCTGCCAAACCTCACTTTGTTTGGAGCATTATCCCTAACTGGAGAATCTGACTCAGCCTTGGACCCTGGGGCAGCCACCACCACAGAGCTAAAACAGTTAAGAACAACGATAAGTGGGATTTGAGGATGATGTGCTTCCACTATCCTGCGTACGACTGAGAGGTTTTTAGTGCTGCTGACGCTAATGTTACCAGGCAGCACCTCATCAGGAAGTTTTCGGGCTGTCATTTCACAGCTCAGAAGAAAACGAGTTTCAAACCATCCTGGTTACCCCAAGAACAGAGACTGCAGGTCCCTTTGTCAGCTAGGATTTCTGTGTGTTGTTTAAACTGTGATGTTTCTATGTAAAATGCAGCCAGACAGTACCTCCTCCCAGCCACCCCTCTGAACGGAGTCTGCTTCACTCAACACACAACTTACAAGTCAATTAACTCCCAAACAGGAGCAAACCCAACCACGTACCTCTGGACACCTGCAAGGTCCACACACCCTCCCCCCTAGAGGGTAAGGAAGCAAGGGCATCTCCTCTAGCAGGGACAGAAAAGCAGCGTGGTTAACTCTTGCTAGAGAGAAACTCAAGCTCCTAAACACAGGCTTGCAGCTTGTTCCCTAAAGCACTACAGGACTCCAGACACACAAAGAGGACAGGTTCCCATGTGCCTTTATAAAGTGCCAATGTGGGATGCTCACGTTCCAGGTGGTTCCTTCACCCAGAGTGGCTTCTCCATGCCAGCAACAAGAATATTGCTGCCCAGAGATCTTCAAACTCGAGGTTTGCCAAGAAGCACATCTTCATTTTGGTTTCTACCTGGCTCTTCTCTGCCAGCCTGTTACTGAGCAGGGTGGCTGCAGACTGGCAGAGCAGCCAGGCGATCATCTGGTCAGGTTTCAGGGTCCTGGATGCTACAACACTGTCACCCCAGAGGCTCAGGTGCAGCACGTTCGCAGCCACTCTAGCAGACAACCTCTGCAAAGGAAAGGGAGGGGAGATGAGCTGATCCTGCTGCACTCGGCCACATCACCAGCACGGAGCACTGGCACCCCCAAAACTGCCTGGGCCCCCTGCTAAGGCACCACCCTGTGAATGAGAAAGCTCTTGAAGACTATTACTGTATATATGTAACGTTGTGTGTAACCCTCCAATGTGAGGTCTGGTCCCGACACAAACATCGCCTGAAGTCCCTGAAATGATTCAGCACCACTCAGCAAAGACTTTTTTGGCTTTGATCCTTACGTTGTCCTTTGATCCTGCAGTGAGATCTGGATTAACCCCTGCAGCCCTCCAAGGCAAAATGATCCACCAGGGATACTCCCAAAGAGGGTATCTTGAAGGCAACAGTTTCTTACCTTGTTGGGATCTCTCTGAAGCAGCATCTTTATCACCTGCTTCACCTCGAGGGGCACGTGGTCGGGCAGGCTTGGCAGCTGGTCCTCCTGGTAACTTCTGCTTTCCAGAGTCGAGTCCCCGTGGCCATAGAAAGGATTGGGCAGGCCCAGGATTTCGTAGGCAATCGCTCCAACAGCCCAAGCATCAGCTTTACTGTAGTTGATCACCATGCCTGGACCAGGTGACGCTGTGATCACCTGCCACAGAGAGGGGGCTACTCAAACAAACAGATCAAGTGCAGCCTCTGAGCTGAAACTCAATTTTTAATGCTCAAACCAGCATTTTCCCTGTAATAAACTTAGACACTGAACCCAAAGGGTTGCATCTGAATCTGTGTTGTAAATATTCCCTATTGACATGCTCTAAGCCTCTGGCACTGCTCAGCCCACTGGGATGCTGGGAGGAGTCTGAACACTGCACTGAGGCTTTAGCCATTGCCCCAGCATTCCCAGAGTTCCAAGGGCTATCTCCTGCTGGAATTATGGAGATAGGAGACCTCAGATGAACAACCAACACCACGGCAAGGTGCTCCAGGTCCAGCAGACAGTTAAGAGTGTCTTGGCTTTTATTAGGCTTATCATCAGAGAAATAAAAAGGAACTGTAAATAATTTCACAACCACCTTGAACTTCAGCCAAAAGCTACTGTTGCAACACAAGGACTGCTGCATAAAATTCTTAATAGTTACATGGAAAGGGGCCTGAATAAAGACTGAAGAGTAAATTTGGCGGAGGGGGGAAAAGGTTGATTCTGCCTCTTAAACCAACTGATTATATTTCACCTGTTAGAGCTCAAGGTGTCTATTCGACATAATTCAGCACAGATGTTCACCAAGCCTAACTCAAGGTAGGACACAAACCTTCTATGCCACCAAAACTTTTAGTCCCAACAGCAGGACAAGAAGAAAACCACCACCACAAAGCACTGCTACAGAGGGATTTACCTCAGGTGCCATAAGGCAGCCGTTTCCACCCCGATCCACATAGGAGCTGGTGAAGGGCAGCCTCAGGCCGATGTCTTCATCTGCCAAACAGCAGCCAAAGTCGGTGATGACCAGCCAGGGGCAGCCAGCTGTGAACAACACAGGACTGCCAGTTAGGGTTCAGTTTGGGAGGACCTGGCAGCACCAAACACCACATCACATCAGCACTCAGCTTGGTGTCCTCTGCAAACTGACTGAGGGGGCATTCGATCCCCTCGTCAAGACTGTGGGCAAAGATTCTCAGTAGAGTAACCTGGTCTAGTGGGAGGTGTCCCTGTCCATGGCAGGGGGTTGGAATGAGAAGGTCTTTAAGGTCCTTTCCAACCCAGGCCATTCCATGATTTTACGATTCTAAATCCTGAACCCTGATGAAGAGAATCCTCTGTCTTGCCTGCCTCTTGGGCCAGTCTCTGGGAAGGCAAGGTGGATTCCAGTGGTCTCTCTGTCTCTCCCTGATACTTTTCAACCAAATTCTTCCACTCCTAATTACACAGACCTGCCTGCCTCCTACTGCTTCCTGCCGATTTGAATCTCAATCACACCAAAAAACAGCTCAGGAAATTAAAACTGCTGTTAGAAGCTGACAGGAGAACACGTCGATGAAAATACTGCATCCTTCCCTCCCAACCCATGTTTCATCATCCCAGGGTGCAGCACTATCAACCTGGCCACGGGGTGGGATTTTAAGAGGCTTCCTGTACTCTTTGGCTTGGGAAAGATGACAGACCCAAGAGCCTGAAGCAAAGGCCCCTGCAGCATCCCAAATGTGGTGTTCCCGGATGCTCCAGTCAATGCTGGCTGTGCTCATGCAATCCATCACCTCAGCAATACACTATGTCCATGTTAATGATCCAAAACCTCAGGCACAGACAGGATCGATGAATTGCTGCAGTGACAGCAAACACTAAGCTAAAAACTAAACATGAGATTATTCAAAAGGTTTGATGCTTCCTTCCCCAACCACGCAGCTGGGTGAGACTTCCCTGAATACCAACGTGACTGAATCACTTCTGTGAATTAACTGGCATTTATCCTCAGGGATCTACGTACCAGAATCAAATTCAACCAGGATGTTGTCAGACTTGAGGTCTCTGTGTGCTATTCCATGTCGAACAAGGTGGTCCACGCCTTCCAAGAGCTGTAGAATCATCACTGTGGAGAGGTGAACATCCGGAGCGTTCTGCTGCAGATACTGACGCAGTGTGCAGGGGTAACTAGGCAGAACAAGGAAAAAAAATGGGAATTAGCATCCTAGAGGCTTATCACTGGCAGTTCAACCTCAGTGTTGGCTCATCTCATTACTGATTCTACTCCATCTCTAGCAGTGTGCTCAGACTAGGGGTGAAGTACAGGCTTAGAAGGGCAGACAAATGGGGACAAACTCCACATTTCTCACTTTAATTTGGGGTAATTATTAAAAAGAACGGTTTGTCTTCATTGTGGAAGCACAGTCAGAACCTCAAGGACTTGGAACAGGTCCTGGCAGGCATTTCCAAGAGCATACTCTGCTCTTTGGCAGCAGCCCAGACCCAAGCTCTGCAGGAACAGAGTACTCAAGTCACGTTAACCAGCTTCTCTCCACCTACTTCTTCATCACCAAGAAGAGCGTGCGGCTGTGACCGATCCCTCTGGGGTTCAGGCTCAATGGAAGGACATCGGGATAGTCAGCAAAGGCTCCAGGCAGCAAAGGGACAGAGGACGTGAACGCTCGGATCACCTGGATTATGTTTGGATGAGGTTGCAGCTTCTTCCTCCCAAGAACAGGTTTTCTGTGCAGAGGAAAGAGACCACAGATTGCACCAATCCCTCACTCGGTTCTGATGGATCACAGGCACATTGCTGTTATTGCTGGAATTACTTTTCATTATTATGGCCTGTCCTCCACACCAAAGGGTTCCCCAGCAGTGAGCAAACACGTTTGTTCTGCACTGGAAGCCTCATCAGAGGGAGATTAAAGCTGCACAGGGTGGATTACAGGACTGCATGTTAAGCAAATAGTCAGACACTCACATCCAGGAATCCATTCACTGAGCAAGAGCACGGGCAGCCAATTTCACGGCCCATTTCCCAACCAGCATCTCAGCCCAGCATTTCCCAGGTGGATGCAGAGCACCCACAGCTCATATGGACCCACTGCAGCAACGGGCATCTTGCAGAAGCACCTTCCCCAGAGCTCAGAATCCACCCTGGTACCTCCCAGAGCAAACTGAACCAATCAAGGCCTCACAGGGGCTCTGCTGTAACTGGATTTCCCTATTCACAATGGCCAAACAGGAAATAAGGTGCTTTACCTGCACTATAAACAAAGCTTTGATAGAAACCCTCACACATAATATGCAGCTTTCATTCTACTCAAGCCCCACTAACCCTTCCATGCTGCTAACTAAGGCAGAGCCAGGCACAGACTGCTTCTCCATTCAGAAAGAGCTACAGCAGCTCTAGATAATAACACCCAAATGCAATTAATTTGTTAGATTTAATAAAGGTCAACTTCATACTGACAGTATCAATTTCGACCCTCTATTTTATGGCACAGGCAGGAAGCTCTCCCCACCCTGAAAAGCAGGTTACCTATTTGTCTGCAACACAGATCTCTCATCCCCTGAATGTCAAATATGCCCCTGGCTGCTCTACTGCATTCCCAGCCAGCCACGGGCACAGCATTCATTATTTGTATTGGCAGCTGGGATGGATTTGAAATTTAAATCAGACAATCTGGGCTGTGGACTCCATTGTTTCAAATGAACAAAAAGATGCATTTCTGAACAAAAAGATAGCTAACTTGAGGTAATTTAGAAGTTTCCATGAGATTTTCCACCTTCATGCTGTTTACTCACTTCCCACTCAGGTTGAAGAGTAAGAATTGAGTAATTTCCATTTTCTTTTTGTAAGAAATGGAGTAACGCTTTAGAATTTTTTAGAAGTTTAATAGGGGATAAAATAAGAGACAGAAGTCCAGTGCTGGGGTGCTCTTGGCCAACAGCCAAAGAACACACTGGTAGGCCTTGACAGTGTTACCTTTATACTGTTACATTATTGAGGTACATGCATATTTACGGATTTTATACATTATCTAAACATTTTTGTGAACTTCTGATGTTAGGGAAATTCTTCCCTTGTTTGGCTTCTTCACGCTTTGGGTTATTAGCATGACATCCTGTGTGTCAAATTAATATATTTTATTCCTCTTTCTGTCTCTATCCTGTTGTTTCGATAAGGATTTAGTATGTTTTCCTTAAATTTAACATGGTATTTTCTACTTGTCCTCTGGTGCTCTGGTTTGTGTCACAGTTATCTCATCACCTGGAGAATTCAGTCAGCAGGAAGGGGGGGTACCATGATTGCTTTACACCATTTGTTTGGTTACACAGAGGTATTTTAACACCCAGTGTTTAGCTAAGGCCTATAATATACTACATTTACTACACTACTATTTTTATAAGTTATGTAGTACATAAGTTATATGTTGTGTATTATGTTATACTAACAAATAGTTAAATAAAAGGTATATATGATACTATATCTAAATACTTACGATTAATGCAGAGACTAATATACAGATGAGAAAATCAATATCATATTGTAGTCTTCTTCAACGTTTCTCACCAATTTTCCTGCACTAAAACAGTTTCAACCTCTCTGTCCAGCACCCATTTTACACCAAACCAGTTCTCAAACCTCACAGTCAAACTGTATTACAGTGAAATCATTTGATGTTTAATACACTCAAACTGTTACTGATTGCAGCGGTGCAATTAAAAAGTATCACAATACAAATTTAAATGGTGTTTAATGAGTGGCTCCTCTAGCCTTCACCTCAGCAAATGTCAACACATTTCAACACAGGAAAGCTAAGCCACAGCCACCCACCAGACCCTGGCGGGACCCCAATTGCTCCCAAATTATTGGTGCACCCTTCCAACCCCCTCTGGACCACACAGCTCAGCAACGCAATTCCCTACATGCCAACAAACCTAACAATCCCCAGGTTTACCTGCTTTCAGCAGCTATTCTAGAAATCCCTGTCCACCTCCTTAACAGTGCAAATTGCTGCGAAATTAATCAAGGGATAAAATCAGCACCTTGCCACCCCCATACCTGCGGCAGGAGACAGCTCCGTATTCCCCGGACAAGGCAACGCCCGTGGCTGGGACGAGCTCTCGGCCCATGGCATCGAGGATGGCTTCACTCGAGGAACCAGCCTGCAACAACAATCACACCCCACGTTGGTTTCAGCTCCGAAATCATCCGGCCCCAACGCAAGCGGAAAGGAGATAATCCTGATGCTGGCACTGTGTCTGGAGCTGGATCGACTGAGACCAGATTCCTGGATGACCCTCCCTTGAAAATCAAGGAAAGCAATTAATTATTAAAGAGATCACCAAGGGAGGCTGCAAGGCCTTTATTTGCAGAAAGAAATCTATTTGTCACTTCAACTGCATCCTTGACGGTCAGCAATCCAAACTACACCTTAGCACTCACTTTCAACTTCCAAATCCAGGTGGAAGAGCCCACAGCTAAATGCCAGAGTATTTCCGGAGTCCAAGGGATTCCAGACATTGGCATTTTGGAAGATTGTCTTGAAATATTCACTTGTCACATCAATGGGGAAAGCCACATGGATTTTTTGAAACATGGAAGAGCCACATTAAGGAACTGGATCACCAGTCACCTGGGCTGGGAAACACTGGAGCAGATCTTGGACAGTCACCTCACGGCAAGGGGACACAGCAGGCAGGTTACTGTGCACCCTGAGTTTCTTCTTCAGGAAGAAAACCCACCTGTGTCCTCACACTGACAGGACACCAATTCCTACATCACTGGCAACAGTGGCTTTCCCCTTCTTAGACCTTTCCTACAGAGGCAGCCTCATAAAACTTTTTCTTCCCAAAACATTACCTCCATACCCAACAGCTCCAGGAGCAGCAGCAGCAGCTCTCAGCACCAATTCAGAGGATGATGAATGCTAATTACCTCGCTCTGGGACTCTTCACTAACACTCAACATCTCCAGTGTCACCTACCAACAGCTTTGCTGTGACACACTCATCCTGCACTCCATAATTAGCGCTTTCAACACTTCAGTATTAAACATTCCAGCCAGAATTCCCCAGCAATAGACACGGGGGATTCAGCGCCGACTGCTTACCGAAATGTTCCACATCATTTTGATAGCTAAGGGAAAAGCCCCTTTTGGCTGGTGCTTCACTACAGGCTCCTCTTTAGCCCCCTGGGAAGCTGAGGCACGGTCCTGCTGCACGGCTGGGAGACGGCTGCTCTCTGCACAATCCTGAGGACTGGGACAGTAGGGAATAGCTGCTTCGTACACAGCAGCACTGCAGCCCTTCCCGATGGGTTGGCCGATGAGATATTCCTCCAGCTTGAAGCCCTGCCAGCGGAAGGAGCTCAGAGGATCTTTCTGTGGCTTGTTCTTCCCAACAAACACAGTCTGAAAGGAATATAAACAGAAAAACCCGCTCAGTTATGCCAGACTTGCCAGCGAAGGAGAACTTGGTGTTTCAGTGGTATTACACGTCCCAGTGGGTTGGTCCAACCTGAAAGCCTCAGTCAGGCTCTAACCATTGGGCTCAAACCACTGTAACCACATGAAAGATCATCTACAGGCCACATAATTTTGTCTGATACAATTTACCCCCAAACCAGTCTTATCTAAACGTGCCCTTTTCAAGGGAAGAAGAGGAACCAGGAGGGGGAGTCATTTGCCAATCTAGAATATAAATATATTTTGCCCAGAGAAGACGTGGCTGCCCCATCCCTGGAAGTGTCCAAAGCCAGGTTGGACAGGGCTTGGAGCAACCTGGGATAGTGGAAGGTGTCCCTGCCCACGGCCAGAATGGAAAGAGATGGGCCCTAAAGTCCCTTCCAGCCCTAACCATTCTGTGATTCTGTGGTTGTGTAAAGAAAAGTTTAAATGAACACTTCTGAAAACAGATGCATTATTACACTTTCCTCCCTCTCCATAAATAAATCAGGCAAACAGCATTTTAAAGAAAATCCAATTAAAAGCAGCAACAAGAAAAACAATGGCCTTTTTGTGGCAGTCAACTGTGAGGGCTGGTTAGTTTGAGGAAGAGTGAATCCACGATGGGAGGGAGCTGGGGGAGGAAATCAAGAGATGTGGGAAAACAACACACAGGAGGCTGTTCTGGAGTTTCATCACAGTTCATGATCCTGCAGGTCTGGTGGTGCCACAGTTGTCATCTGGACTGATAAAAATGCATGGCCTTCTCTGTGTGCCGCAGCCCCAAAGCACTGGTGACACCCTAGGGATGTCATCAGACACAGAGCCAGGGACAGCAAATGGAACAACCCAGTGAGGACAGAGGAAAGAAAGCATCCTGAGAAACTTCAGGGAATGTGTCTGCTGGTTGGTGGAGCAGGTGACAGCTGGCTCTGAGCACCAAAGGTCTATTTTTACCCAGGAACTATGCTCAGCACGACCCGTCCCCTGCGCCCTGCCAGGACGGTGTGGCCCAGCACCACAGGGTCCCTGTCTGTCTCAGGCAGACGGGATGGACCTGGAGATCAACATCAGTGTCCTGGGACAGGAGACCCCCATTACCAGGGTCCTGACCCCCTCTCTCTGTGGGGGGACAGGGAGTAAGGGTCCTCTGCTTTTTAAAGCACCTGCTTTAGGGTGATGAGGGGCTGCTGAGTGAGAGGCTTCCCCAGGTCGCTGTTTTTGGGAGGAAAGAGGTGCCCGTGGGGCTGCTCCCAGCAGTCCCCACCTTTAGGGAGGGGCCTGAGGGCTGCTCATTGCAACAACCCCCACCTTCCTTGGGGAGAGATGGGGAGGTGTCTGGGGGGCTCCCCACATTAGTGATCCCCCTTCCCTTCATGAGGGGTGTCTGGGGGGCTCCATAAAACAAGGCTCTCCCCTCCCCTTCACCAAGGGTGTCTGGGGGACTCCCCACCGCAGTGACTCCCCCCCTCCCCTTGAGAGGAGGCATCTGAGGGGCTCCTCACAAGAATCCCCCTCCCCTTTTATGGATGATGTCTAACGGCTTCTCCAGAGCAATGTCCCCACTACCCCCACTACCCTTAATGGGGGGTGTCTGAGGGACTCCCCAAAGCAAGGCCCCCCCCTTCACTTCATGGGGAGGCATGTCTAAGTGGCTCCCCACAGCACTAACACTCTGTGATGTTAATGGCGGGGCGAGGATTCAAGGGACTCCACGCAGCAAAGACCACCCTCTCTTTCATGAAGGATGTCTGGAGGGCTACGACCCCTTGTGCCCTTCTTGAGGGGGGACTGAAGGTCCCCCCTGCAGCAAGGCCCCCCCTACCAGTACAACATAATCTCCCCCAGCGGGATCCCCGGGCCGCTTCCCACCTGGATGTGGCGACACGCCGCCTCAGCCCGGCGCTGCTCCTCCAGGCGCGGCTCCACCAGGCCCAGCGCCATGGCCAGCGCCAGGCAGACACCGCCGCGGCCCAGCCGCGCAACGGCCGCCAGCTCGCCCGCCGGGCCG